>JAYJMB010001152.1:0-17057 GCA_036873735.1 Pouteria campechiana
TATTTAGGAATCAAATAGGTGCAAAAGATGAAGTATTAGGAGAATAAAATATGACATTTTGCATTCTCATCAATTCCTTTTCATCCTTCTTAGATCATCTGTACAGGGCAATAGTCCTATTCATTTACAGGCATAAATTGGCTAATTCATATAAAGGAGCTAATTACATTGTTCATATGAGCGTTTTGCATAAACACCTTACTATCTCACATCGCAACCAAGCCATGTAGGCTATTTATATCCATTTTATATCAAAACAGTTAAAAGCCAACTCATTTAACAAGAGTTCTTTAAAAAATTTTATTTCTAATCATATGTAATCATCATATAATATAACTGGCATGTAATTAACTTCAATAACAGTCTCATTAGATGTTTAATCCAATTGATTTGTGGCTTATATGACTCAAGCATAAGAATTTTCATTAAACCTTAACGAGGGCATAGCCATAAATTCAATTCCATTGGTCCAAATCATTCCATATAAGTCCCCAAACATCATAAATCATGAATTTCATATTTCCCCCATAGTATTCATGCCTAATTCGTAAATTTTCCTAATTTTAACTATTTACAAAGACCCTAGCAAACCAATTTCATGAATTCTCATGCCCAATTCATTAAAATCAACTAATTAGATTGTTTACCCCATTATTACAATAACATAAACCCTATCATCTTCCCCAAAATCATTATACACAAGTTGGGTTCAAAACCCTATCATAAAATTCAAGTGAATTCAATGAAAATAATGAGTCTTACCTTGTTTTCTAAGCTCGATGATCATCTTCCACCCATTTTCATTCCCAAGTCTTCCCAATCAGCCATGGGTCATGGTCACCAAGGTTTCCAGCCATGGAAACATGGCCTAAAGACAAAAGGACTAAGTTTTGATCTACCAAATCAAGGTTTTTCATGGAAAGCTAAAAGGTTTCTAGTTGAAATCATTAAAAATATGTGTTTAAATGGATGAGTTTCAAGAGCTGGGACGTGGGAACCAGAGCCAAGGAGAAGGGAAGAAGAAAAATGAGTAAAATGGGCCAAAAGAGGACTTATAAAATTATATTTTTTTGATGTTCCTATGCACTACAGGACTGATGTCGCAACATCATAAACCTGTGTTGCGGCATCCACTCGCTGACTGCCATAATTTTTTGCCCTATGCTAAAATGATGTCGCAGCATCCTCCTACTTGATGCCTCTATTGTCTCCCTTCTGAAATAATGTCACAGCACCAATTTCTTGTGCCACAGTATCAACTTGTTGTCCAATATTTATAGATTTTCTTCCACTTTAAAGCTTAATTTCTCTCAAATATTTAATCTCTCATTAAAATTACATGTTATCATAATTGTGTCACATTCAAATACACATTAATCTCCCTCAAATATTAAATATCATATGGATATTTAACCTAATAACTTAGCTCATCATAAATTTTCTCATAAATTTACTTAATGCATATCAAATTGTAAATGCAATTCATATATTTATTCTTTAAATCATATCAAATACTGAAATACAAGTTTTAATAAAAAGTTTGCTCATTTTCAACATCCATTAACACACAAGGTGTTACACATAGGTATATCAGAAGTTGCTCAGAAGTTCTTCAGAAGCTTAGAATATGACTGTTGAAGGATAAAACAATGCATAAAAAATTTGAAGAGGATACTACTGCCAAGAAATTACTTATCATAGTAATTTTGAAGAACCATTTAGAACTTTTTTTAAGCTATGGATCAAATGACAAAAGTTCTAGTTACTTGACTTAAAATTTCTGAAACCCAATATAATGGAAAAGTTGTTACCAACTCTGCCTAACTAATTTGAAAACGATGTAAAGGTTGTAATGACTAAATTTTTTCAAAGCCTTTATAAAGATGATTAAGGAAAACCTTAAAAGTAAGAGAATACACTAAAAATCATCTTATCAAGAAGCGTATTCACGATCTTCCATCATTCAACTCCAACTATTATGACACTACAAAAGCATTCAAAGCCTTCAAAATCATATTAGAGTTAACCTCAAAAGGAGTTTGAATCCATTCTCATTGCATACTTTATTCATTTAATTGAGTTTTAATTTTCATACATGTCTACCTAAGTAGGAGGCATTAATTTGTAACATTTCCATTTGGAAAAACAAGTGAGTGAGTTGGTAAGCTCTGTGAAACCAATAGTTTGTAAAAGTTTCTCGTTAACTTTGAAAAACTAGTAAGTTAGTTGATAAGCTTAGAAACCAATGTGTATAAGTTAGTTGGTGAGCTTGGAAACCAACATGTATAAGTTTCTAATGAGCTTAGAAAACCAGTAAGTTGTTGGTAAACTTGTAAAACTAATAAGTGTCCTAGTGGAACCTAAGTTTAGTAAAGGAAATTGACATACTGAAGTAGAGTAGAAACCTAAGAAGGGCGAAACCACTATAAAAATATTGTGTGTACGTGCTGTGAGCTATACTTTCTTTTATTCCAAGCACATCTCTCAAGTTATTGGCAAAAATTTTTAAAAACTCAATTCACCCTTCATCTTGAGCTGCCATCCAGTTAACGACCAACAAGTGGTATCAAAGTAGGCTTCACTAGTTAATTTTTAATTACTAGTATATTAACTTGTGAAGAGATTCATTCAAATTGCCAATATGTTCCACAACACATCAGCTAAAGCACAATCCACTTCCAGACCTTCACTTTTTCATGGAAACAATTATGGGTATTAAAAGATAAGGATGCAAAATTTCTTGATTGCCATAGATTACCAGTTGTAACTTATAGTTAAGAATGAGGAAAGAAGGTTACTAAAACAGAAGATAAATATACACTGAAAGATATTCAAACAATAGAATGTGATGCTAAGGCAAAGAATTGTCTCTAGTGTGCACTATCTTGATATGAATTTGAAAAGATTTCCACCTATGATTCAGCTAAGGAAATCTAGGATAAACTTCAAGTAGTACATGAAGGTACAAATCAAGTAAAAGAGACTAAAATTAATATTCTAGTGCAAGAATATGAAGCCTTCTCCATGAAAGAATCAGAAACCATATCTGAAATGTTTGGAAGGTTTCATAAAATCACCAATTGACTGAAAAGCTTGGGAGAAAAATATGAAAAACCCAAGTTAGTTAAGAAGATCTTGAGATCTCTACGAAGATTTTAGATACCCAAAGTGACTGTTATCCAGGAAGCAAAAGATTTGGATAAAATGACAGTGGAAGAACTCATGGGATCACTTATGACTCCTAAAGTCTTAATGAAGCAAAAGGTTCCAAATGAATTCAAAGGCCAGAAGATTAGTTTACAAGCTTATTCAAAAAATGAAGAATCTTCAAAAGAAGCCTCAGTAAGTAAAGATGATGAGGATATGACAATGATAACCAAAAGATTCAAAAATATGATTAAAAAGAAGAAATTTGGAAACAATTCCAAAAACAACAACAAGAGCAAGGAAAAGAGAAAGGAGATTCCAATATTTTACAATTGCAATAAGTCTAGGCCCATGAGATTTGACTATCCAGAACCAGACGAAAAGCAAGGAGGCAAGAAGAAAAAGGTATAATTCTTACTTTGATAAAAAGAATATTTCTAACAACAAAAAATTTAAAAAGAAGAAGAAAATGATGGTTACATGGGAAATGCTAGAGAATATGATGCAAGAAAGGTCGAGTGAAATAGAAGAAGAAAATGAAGCTTAATTCAATTCGCTCAACTCCAAAAAAAGAAATTAGGAGGAACATCATATAGGAATAAGCTTCATGGTCATCCATGAAGATGAGGTGATGAGTGAATTTCATTCACTTATATACACATGTTTGAACTTATTTATTTGCTAATCCTTATCTCTTTTAGATGAATTTCATGCTTATTTGTGGATTTTTTAGGTGTCTTGAAGATGGGAAAGAAGAAGCTCAAAGGATGGAAAAGAAAATAGCTGCAAAAAGGACCAAAAAATTAACTCAAAACCAAGATAGCTAGCCGGCACCATTGGCCCCCACCTAGCACCGCCGGCGCCAAGACTCATGACAACTGCTGGTTAGGCAACAAGCTAGAGTCGCTAGTGCCAGCGGCGGATTAGTAAATTTTTTGGATTTTTCACATTGTGTATCTCCTGGGTTTTTAAGAAAAAAGTTAAGATTTTTCAAGGGTTCTTCTCACTTCCATTTGGAGAGTTCTCTCTGAGGTTTAGAGGTCGAATTCTTAGAGTTTCTCTTGTGAAGAAGAAGAAGGGTTTGCAAGTAAGAAGGAAGAAGGAGAGAAGATGTTCTTCATTGTGATCATCCTGTCTAAGGGAGTTGTTTTATTTTCTCTTATGAACTAAATCTCTTTTTCTAGGGTGAAGATGTAACCCTTTTTGGTACTCTTTGTTATGGATTATTGTTATTAATGCTATATGATCTTATTTTATTCATGATATTGTTTGCAATTATTTAACTTATTTTATTACTTAATCATCAATATTATAAGCTAGATTAATTATCAAAGCATGGTTAAGGTAAACACCATATGCTAAACCATGAGTTCCCTTGAATGAGAAGGATAAATGGTTAAGGTGAACACCATATGCTAAACCATACTATTTTGGTTCTTATGTTCTTAAGCTTAATTGATTTTCACCTCAATTATGCTATGCACCATAGGTAATTGGAATAAGTGAAAACACTTGATTTAAACCCACATACCTAATAGAAATAATCTTACTTTTGAAAGAATGAACCCAAGTGAGGCATTGAATCCAACATTCCAGTGGTAAAGGGGCATCATCTTATGGTGAAATCGGATCCCTAGACTTCTTCATCTTGCTATTTAGCCATTGATTTACTTTCATTCAATTAAGCTTCTGAATTATAAAATTACACTAATCATTACTCATATTCATATAGTTATAAATACATTCTTTTAAGGTCAGGATAGTTCAGTAACTAAAATTAATTAATTCAATTTGACTGTTCTCTATGGGATCGACCCTTATATTACACACTTTATTGCTATACGTCCATACACTTATGAGGAATTATAATTTGAACCATCAAGTTTTTGAGTTTTTGGGGTCGTTGCTGAGGAGTGGTTCCAAATTAATTCGATTAAATTAGTTACAATTTTTCTTTTTCCTTGTTGTAGGTTTATTTTTTAGGATTTTGAATTGTTTCTTTCTCTCTTTTTGCTGAGCTGTGATTGCAAGAAAGAAGAATAGATGGGAGAAAAGACCCCAAAGGAGGCATATGAACTATATGAGATGCTTAAAGCAAACTTACAAGAAATGGTTGTTAGAGGTAATTTCAGAGGAATGTGTGAATTGAATTCTAACACTGAGCTTTCTATGCAGATGTTGAAGCTTGCCAAGCAAATGAATATGATGTACTCCATGGTGATGAACTAGAAATAACCAATTCTCGCTAAGGTATATTCTATTTATGGTATTTTTGGTCATTCATACAAGGCTTGTCCTTCTAGGCAGAGTTTTGCAGAATTTTTAGGACAAGCCAATGTGATAAATTTCTACAGCCAACCATCCCTTGATGATCCATATCCTAGTTAGAGAAGTCATTCCAAATTTTCATGGAACAATGATCAAAATTAGATTCAATTTGGAACTTGTTTTCAATCAAAGAAACCTACTCTTGAAGAAACATTGCTAAGTTTTATCTAGGCAACCCAAACTTAATTCTAGATTGATGAAACAAGGTTCCAAAATATTGAAGTTTGTTTCTGGAATGTGGAGCCATCCATGAACATGATAGAGATTCAGTTAGGGCAAATTGTAGAGACTATGCAAAGTCACACATCTAGAAAGCTATCAAGTCAGCTTGAGCAATTGAAAGCAATCGCAACATAGGGAGGTGGTAAAGTAATACATGATAAAGTTGATAAAGTGATTAATGATTCTAATGTCTTTGTAGTTGATGAGAAGGAGGTGAATGCAAGGAGAGATATGTTTCCAATTCTTAACCCTCCACTCAACTATAAGCCATCACCACCTTATGATCCACCTATCCCATTTCCTAGGCATTTGGAGCTAAACAAAGTTGTTGAAAAACCTTGCGATAACAATGAGCAAATTCCAGCATTAGATGTTTTCCCATAAGAAAAAGCTAGTGAGGTTATTGAAAATTCTAATGAAGGCTTAGAAAAGGAGGAGATTGAAGAAAAATTTGAATTAAATCAATTGCATCATTTTTTAAGGTATGCATCTATAGGTAATGATTTATGCTTTCTAGTGATTGTTTCTTCTTTCTTTACAAGTATGGAGAAGGACACGCTCATGCAATTCAAAGAACATACTGTGAAGTTTGATATTTTCAAGGAGATGGAGTTGTCTAACGAGAATAAGAATGGCCTTAAGATAAATGGAGTAGATGGAATGATGGAGGAGTTTTCAAGAGAGCCCATAAACATAGTTGAAGGAGATGAATTAGAAGATACTGCATCATTCAACAATATTTTGGGAGCACCAACATTTTCCAAGCCACTACCAAGTTTCAAAGAACTGGAAAATGGAAAAGCTAAATTCCATTTCAAGGATAGGAGGCCAAAGTCAAGCTGAGACTTTAAATCAAGCGCTTCTTGGGAGGCAACTCAAGTTGTTATTTTTTAGTCTTTTCAATTTCTAGAAGTAGTAATGTTCTTGCATTAATAAAGTAGGCTAGTTGCATTTGTTTAATTAAACTTGATTGGATTTTAAGTAGTTAGATTACACTAATATTATCCGATTGATATACTTAATACATTGTTATTTCATGTTTGATAGGTTAAATGCATAAACAAGAAATTCAAGCAAGGAGATCAAATAGGGCGATAAAATAACTTGGGAAAGAGATTTTTAAGGCAGCAAAACCATAAGGAAGCAAGGCAGAGGCAGTGAGCTAGCACCGCTGGTGTCAAAAATTTCAAAAAAAAAAAAAAAATTTCACGAGGGGGCAATGGAGGCACTACCCTGGGCCTCCCTTAAAACCCACACATGCACACACACTCTTCACCATCCCCATTTGCAAGAGAGCTCTCCTCTCCTCTGCCTCTCTCTCTTTCTCTCCAAAACCCTTCCTCACAACCCTAAACCCCATTCTTCCACCCCAAAACTCAAGGATTCACACCCAAACTCTTCGCTTTTCCATTCTCTTCTTAGATTCATTTCTCTCATTCCACTATTCATCATCTATTTCACCAATTTCTCAAGTTGGGTTGATAACTTTTTTCACATCTCTTTGAATCATAAATAAGTTACTTCATTCTACTCAATCCTTCTTCTATTGATGTTCTTAGTGAAGTGGTTTGCTTTTGTGGTGGTTTCAGAATATTTGGAGTTGGGTTTTTGTGTATGGAGCTTTGTTGAAGTTGTGCACATCAAGTGTCTGGTTAATTACTTAAGCTAGGTTGCGGGTGGTTTTTGTTGGGCACCTGTTGTAAGATTGTATTTGTTAGAAGTGGGTGTATATTGAGGTTGAATTAGAGAAGCTATCAAGGCATTTGTTGAGAAATTTCAATGTGCATGCTATATGTTTGATGTAATGCCTTGGTGAAGAAAGTGACTTCTTTCTAGTAGTGTACTCACATATTCTTATTGGCACTTGTTATTTTTTCAAAGTTAAGTGGAGTTGTGTTGTTTGTCTTGATGAAGCTTGGTAGAATTGATTCATTTTGATTGCCCAAGTGTTGTGCTCCAACATTCCTTCTCATACTATCACCATGCCTCCAAGAAAATCTATGCACGTCAGACCCTTAAGGAAGAGGTGGACAAGAGAGCCTAATGCACCACCTGAACCCACATTCTTCAATACATGAGCTGGAGACATTTTCAATAGTTCCCTAGAGAATTGAGGAGTTATAAGGGAAATAGGCTTGGATACTACTTACAGTGATATAGCAGACCTTATTCAAGCTCGAATTGGTTGCACTTTATAGCTCAGCTGGTGGCGGTACTGGTCCCACTAGCTAGAGAGTTTTATGTCAATCCCTGAGAATAGTTTAGAGTAAACCCTAGGGAGCTTAGAGCATTGGTGCATGGAAAGATGGTTCCATTTAATAGAGTTGCTATCAACCAGGCTTATGAGTTGGATGACATTGAAAAAGATGAATATTCCACTTGGATTGATTAAGGGCCTGACTATAATGCCATCATATCTTACCTTGCTCAATCAGGTTGTAAGTGGAAGACTCAAAATGATAGGGTAATAAGCTTTCCAAGGGGGCATTTGGAGGCAACAAACAAGGAAACAAGGCATGGCATTATTTCATCTTAGCAAAAATGTTGCCTTCCAACCATGTATCTGATGTTACAAGGGACTAAGCTATTCTTGACTATGCTATTCAAATAGGGTTATTGATTAATGTGGGTCGAGTGATAGAGTGTTCCATCATCTCTTTCATCACTGGGAGGCTCATAAGTGGACTGGGCCACCCTTCACTCATTTGTTAGTTGTGTCTTATGGTTGGAGTTCCTATCTCTACTCAAGAGGAACTTCAACAACCTCTTCTAGTAATCAACGATGTCATTATGGAGACATTTGAGAAGACAACGCGTAGAAGTGCAAGAGTGAGTTCTTCACCTTCACCACGTAGCTCTCCTCCACAAAGACCCATGAGAGAGCCTTCTTCTAAAGAACCTTCACTTGTTGATCTCCAAACTTGCCTCATGGGTGTTTGATGTTATATGAGGCAAATGATGAAGGACCATCAAAAAATGTACAAGTATATGGTGGATCACAACAATGCCCTTATTGCCATGCTTCGGAGCTGCAACATATCACCAGTTGACAACTCCATTTGCTTCCCACCTCCACCAACACTTCCTAATGTACCAACAAAAGATTCAAGTTGGGCAAACAATGAAAGCTCAGAAGAGTGATCCATCCCTTTCAAGGAAGTCCTTGTTTTTCACTGCTTTATTCTATATTAAGGATAATGTTATGTTCAAGTTTGGAGGTGTTAGCATTTTATTTTTGTTTATGGATGTCTTTGTCTATGTTTGGGGTTTGTTGTAGTTTGTTTAGTTTGTGTGTTGTGTGTTTAGTTTGTTTGTCTAGTTTGAGTATTTATATTATGTTTAAATTTTTATGTTGAATGTTTTATTGGATTGAGTTGTGTATTTGAACATTGATCATGGTCATCATATAAAACCAATGGCATGTATGGGACATTTTTAAATAGTTATGTTGAAAAGGATAGAAAGCATTATATCTGCAATGCTTGACTTGATTCTTAGTCTAATTTGCTATAGATTCCTTATACACATTAATCATAGTGAATTAGCCATATCTTTTGAAATCTTTGAGTGCTTAGCATGAGTTTAGAGTTTAAGAGACTAAGTATGCATGGTTTAATTTTAATTCTAGAATGCATTGTAACTATGTTGAGACACACATTGGATGAGATAAAAGAAAACAAGAGTAAAAACTTTTTTGTTAATAGGAGGGATCACATCTCTATGAATAAAAAAGAAAACAAGTTTGGGGGTGTGATAGTAATACAACCCAAGGAATAGGGAGATCACATCTCTATGATTCAAAAAGAAAATAAGTTTGGGGGTGTGATAGTAATACATCCCAAGTAATGGGGGTGATCGCATTCAAAAATAAAAGAAAAATAAAAATAAAAATATAAGGAATGTGATAGTAATAGAGCCCATAAAACTATCAAACACTCATCTAAAAGTAGTCTCTTTGGTTTAATTTGCAAGTTCTCAGGGTTGCATTGAATATGTATTACTTAGTTGCTTGAATGAATATAAGTGTGAAAAGATATAGATTGAAATGGCTATAATTTTTGCATATGCACATGGAATCTAAGGTGGAAAGAAAAAGACCTAAGTTAAAAATTGAAAGACATATGTGATATTTTGATAGTTATTCTTAACTATGCTTATTTTATGGAGGTTTTTGGGATTAATGACTGAGATCAATGTTCATTGTGCCCTTTATGAATTTGAGTGTTGTTAATAGGTATAGTTATGTCTTTTGTATTTTTGTGTTTCTATTTTTCTCGAGGATGAGCAAATAAGTAAGTTTGGGGGGTATTTGATGAGTGAATTTTATTCACTTATATTACACATGTTGAAGCTTAGTTATTTGCAAATCCTTGTCTCTTTTAGATGAATTTCATGCTTATTTATGGATATTCTAGGTGCCTTAAAGATGGAAAAGAAGCAGCTCAAAGGATGGAAATGAAAACAGCTACAAAAAGGAGCAAAAAATCAACACAGAACCAAGACAGCCACCTGGCTCCGTCGGCCCCCACTTGGCACCATTAGCGCTAGGACCCGTGACCACCACTGGCTAGGCTGCAAGCAGACGTGGCCTATCCAATGGTAGCGACATATTAGTAATTTTATGAAATTTTCCACATTATGTACGGGCTGGGTTTTTAAGGAAAAAGTTAGGGTTTTTAGGGGTTCTTCTCACTTTCGTCTAGAGAGTTCTCTCTGAGGTTTGGAGGCCAAATTCTTGGAGTTTCTCTTATGGGGAAGAAGGAAGGATTGCAAGTAAGAATGAAGAAGGAAAGAAGATGTTCTTTATTATGATCATCCTATCTAAGGGAGTTGTTTTATTTTCTCTTATGAACTAAATCTCTTTTTCTAGGGTGAAGATGTAACCCCTTTTGATACTCTTTGTTATGGATTGTTGGTTATCAATGCTATATGATCTTGTTTCATTTATGATGTTGTTTGCAATGATTTAACTTATTTTTTTGCATGATCAATGATATTATAAGTTAGATTAATTATCAAAGAGTGGTTAAGGTAGACACTATATACTAATCCATGAGCTCCCTTGAATGAGAAGAAGGATAGATGGTCACCATGTGCTAAACCATACTATTTTGGTTCTTATGTTCTTGCGCTTAATGGGTTTTCATTCGAATTATACTACACAGTAGAGGTAATTGGAATGAGTAAAAATATGTGATTTAAACCCGCACACCTGACGGTAATAATCTTACTTTTGAAGGAACGAACCCAGGTGAGGCACTGAATCCAACATTCTTGTAGCAAAGGGGCATCATCTTGTGGTGAAATCGGATCCCTAGACTTCTTTATCTTGCTAATCTCTCTGCATTATATTTAGCCATTGATTTACTTTCATTCTATTAAGCTTATGAATTCTAAAATTACACTAATCATTACTCATATTCATAAAGTTATAAATACATTCTTTTAAGATTAGGATAGTTTAGTAACTAAAATTAATTAAGACAATTTGACTGTTCTCTATGGGATTGACCCTTGTATTGCACACTATATTACTATACGTTCATATACTTGTGAGGAATTATAATTTGAACCATCATGAGGTAAATTGAAAAACTAAAAATTCTAATTTAGAAGAATTATTAGATGAATTATATACAAATTTCAAAACTTTAAAAACTAAACACAAAGAAACAAAAAGAGAACTAGAAAGATCTATTTATCAATGCTTTAAGTTAAGACAAGAAAACACTCAACTCAAAAATATCCAAAACCTTAACATAGAACTTGAGCAAACAAAAATAGAAAATCATGCCTTAGAAAAACATTAACCTTTACTTTATTTAAACTAATGGCAAAGAAAAAAGTAGAGAAAACCAAAGAAAGAAAGATAGCAATCATGGAAGAAAATTTGAACCCAAACAGAACCTGATTTGGGTACCAAAAAATGTTGTTAACATAATAAATACACCAATATCTATATATAAGAAATTAATAACATCTAAAAACCAATAAGTACCAAACTATTATGCTACTTACCCACCTAGACCCATTCCTAAATGGGTACCAAAAATTATAGCTTGACCTTATTATTATAGGTGTGCTTAGGAGCCACAAGAAGTAGCAAATGATATATTGATAGTGGTTGCTCAAGATACATGACAGGAGAGAAGAAGTTGTTCGCAAAATTAAAAGCTAAAAATGGAGGAACAATTACCTTTGGAGATAATGGAAAAGGTAGAGTAGTTGGAATTGGTAAAATTAGCCAACCTCCCTCTAGTACTACTTCAAATGTTTTATTAGTAGGAGGATTAAAACATAATCTTTTAAGTGTTAGTCAATTTTGTGATAATGGTTACAAGGTTGTGTTTGAATCACATTTATAATCTATAATAGACAGTTTAAATTTACTTGTAGTACTTGGTAAAAGATGTAAAAATATGTATTAAGTAGATTTGAGTGATATCCAAGTTAAATGCCTTGTTGTGAGTAATGAAAAATCCTTGTTATGGCATAGAAGACTAGGACATGCCAACAAATTCATGATTAAAAAACTATACAACAAAGATCTCATTATCGGCTTACAAAAACTAAAGTTCGACCAAAATGAATTATGTGATGCTTGCTTAAAAGGAAAACAAGTTAGAGAATCATTCAAATCTAATAAAGAAGTATACACAACTAAAACACTTCAATTGCTACACAGTTCTTGTTTGACCAACAAGAACTTGAAGTCTTGGAGGAAAACATTATTCATATGTCATTGTGAATGACTATTCTAGGTTCACCTAGATAATGTTTCTCACTACCAAAGATGAGACTTTTTCATTTTTTGAAAAATTTACCAAGCATATACATAATGAAAAAGATTCTCATATAGTAGCCATAAGAAGTGATCATGGTGGAGAATTTAAAAACTAGAAATTCACTTTTTTTTGTGAAAGTAATGAAAATCTGCACACATTCTCTATATCAAGAATACCTCAACAAAATGGAGTGGCTGAAAGGAAAAGCAATCCTTGTAAGAGATGGCAAGGACAATGTTGAGTGAATATGACTTACCTTAATATTTTTGGGTTGAAGTAATGAACACTTCATGCTATATTATTAAGAGAATTTTTGCTAGATTTATACTCAACAAAACTCCATTTTAATTATATTATGGCAAAAAAACCAAACATTTTTCATTTCAACACTTTTGGTTGTAAATGTTTCATTCTTAACAATGGGAAGGAAAACAATGGCAAATTTGATAGCAAATCTGATGCAACCATTTTCCTTGATTATTCTATTGTTAGCAAGGCATTTAGAGTCTAAAATCTGAAAAATAAAACAATAGAGTGTTGGTCCTGTTCAAATGGTGACTCAAGAGAAGGGGCGAATTGAGCCTTTAAGATTTTTGGCTAGATAATAATTGAAGTGCAAGACTAAATAAAAGATTGATAACACAATGCACTTAGACTGATATTTTTATAGTGATTTGACCCTTCACTTGGGTTCCTACTTCACTTCTCTAAGTTAGCCTTTTCTGCTAAACTCATGTTCCACTAACACCTTTGATTAATAACCTCCTGATCAAACAAATACACCTGTTGGTTTCCAAGCTCACCAACTAACTTATACAAATACTTAGCATCTTATTTGCTTTCACTACACAAAGGCAAATTCTCAAACTTACAGAGATATGCAAAAAATAAAAGTGTACAAATATTAATGCCTCTAATAGACTGATTTTGTACAAAGTTTGAAAGTAGTAAACACAAATAACATTGCAATAAATGCAGTAGGATTCAATCTCTAGAAGTGGTTGAATGAATGACTTTTAATACTTCTTTGAATGAACTACATTGAAGTTGAAATCATAGAAGAAAAGCCTTAAAGACTTTGTGAATGCTTTTTCTTATTTTTTAGTGTAAAAATTCCATCTTCTTCATTCTCACTTAACTTTTTTTATATTCAAGGTCTCTAAATTTCTTTGAGATCTTTGACTTTCTCTATTATGGTGGGTGAGAATCATTAAATGCTAAGAAATGTTCGAATTTATAACCGTTGTACTTTCAGTGAGGTTTTGGAGGCTATGAATTAGCTTTAGATCCTCTGAACTTCTAAGTAATATGGAGTTTCCACACACCTCACACAAGTCGACATTTCTTTGGATATACCAAAGAGGTGTTTCGGAGGCTCTGAAGTAGAGTGATAGGAGTGACATGCATCGGGATCGTAGATGCTAACTCCAAAGGAATTCTTTATCTTCAAAGCTATTGTTCTATGACTTCAAAGAACTAACCGTGACTCTGAAGGACTAATTTTGAACTTCAAAGGCTATCGTTCGTTGTCTCCAAAATGCCTTGTCGAATCTAAAGTTTTGGTTTAATCCTGAAGTTTGTAAGCTTGTGACTCTGAAGTGCTTTAACTATCTCCGAAGACTTTGAGTTAGTAACTCCAAAGCAACTTGATTGACTTCGAAGTAATTTACTTAACTCCAAAGTTTATAAGCCCGTGTCTCTGAAGTACATTAACTGACTTCAAAGTATCTAAATTTGTTACCTCAAAGTAATACCATTTGTCTCTGAAGTGCTTAATGGCTCGGATGTGTTTTTCTTTGGATCCGACAGTTGTGACTTTGTGATCCCAAGGGGTTGTTCATTTGTCTCCAAAGTTTTCTAGTGTCTTTGAAAAGTATTTGCTTACTTCGAGGGGATTTCCTTTTTTTCTGAAATGCTTCATTGTTACCAAAGAGTTCTCCCCTTGTCTCTAAAGTGCTTGAGCAACTCTGAAGCATGTTATTTCCTGACTTCAAAGAATTTTTCTTTGTCTTCGAAGTTCTCTGTGCAACACCGAAGTTGAACTTTTAAATCCAAAATTGACTCTAAAGCTTCCTTGAAAACTTTAAACTTTTTATCTTCTTCTATTAAATATATCTATGATTTATATACTTAGTTTTCTTGAACATTTACTTAGTTTCTTCCTTTAAACTTCATGAAGTTTATTCTCATAGATTAGTTTGAAAGTATTTCTGCAAGTAATTGATAATAGACTATTTGTACCTTAATATTTTACTTATGTCTTTGCTTATCATCAAAACTTGGTTGGTTAAGAATGTTCATCATCAAAATCAAGATTATTTTAAGAGTATATGTTCAGTTTCTACTAGAGGGAGATTAAAATACCATCTCAAACTATCTATAGATACATTTACTTCTACTTCACTTATCCATGATTCCTTTGTCCTAATGTTAATGTTGCATATAGGAGATCTCACAAGTCTCGAATAGAAGTGGCCTCTAAAACTTATGTATTCTATCTATCCTTGGTATCTACATACTTCCAAGTTCATGCCATTTTCTCCAAAAACATCAAAACTTAAGATTCTTCCTTTGATAATTTTCCTATCATGATATCTCTCCATATACCTAGAGTAATCAGACTCGCTATTGAGAAATGTTACCTTGAGTGTATTTGCTACAGGTTTGACTCTCTTGGTTGCTCTCTTTTCGGATACTCTTCTCTTTCTTTCCTTTTTCCATCTGCTGAGGTGGCGGTTCCCTTTGTTCTCGCCTTTGCAACAGTAGAGAATTGGGTTTTGAATGTTGTGAGTGTTTTCTGAACTGAGATGGGAAGAAGACTGATGGAGAAAATGGGATAGGCTAATTTATTAAGCTGAGGAGTTTAAATCAAGCAGGAAGACAAAGGGTTTTTTCTAAAAGGGGTTCTTCAGATGCTTGAAGAGAGGAGTTTTAAGGTTTCAGAGGCTTTTGAATAGTTAAATAGGAGTTCAAGGGTTTGGTTTCTCTAAAATATATTATTAAAGTCTTCAAAGTGAGGATGTGCAATCTTCAGGAGCAACAATTGCAGTGTGTTTCAATGACTCCGAAGCTTTACTTCAGAGGCGACATAATCTATTGGAGGCCACAAAATGAATTTTAGAGGTTCCAAAATTTTACTTCGTAGGCACTTTAGTCCTCCATCAGAGGGTCTAAAATCTATTTCAGAGGCTCTGAAATACTATGAATTTTCTTTTTGTTCCTTTTTTCTATTTTTCATTTTGGATTATTATTAAGAAACATATTTTCCATCATATAGATGTTTAATTAATTTTTAACTTAAGCATTTGGATCTAAAATACTTAATTCTCTTCTTAATTTACTGAATCTATCTTCTGGAAGATGTTTAGTAAAGATACCTACTAATTGATTTTCAGTAGGTACAAATTCTAAACATATATTATGATTTTGAACATGATCTCTAATAAAGTGATGTCTAATTTCTATATGCTTTATTTTGGAATGCAAAACTAGATTCTTGGTTAGATTTATAGCACTTGTGTTGTCACATCTTATGGGGATATCAACATAGTTAAGGCTAAAATCATTTAATTGCTATTTCATCCAAAGAATCAGAGTACAATAATTGTCAGCTGCTACATATTCTACTTCAGTAGTTGATAATGCCACAAATGCCTATTTCTTGAAAAACCATAATATGATCATGCTTCCTAGAAACCAACATGATCTTGAAGTATTCTTTTTGTCTACTTTATATCCAGCAAAATCTACATCTGAGTACCCTACTAAATTGAAATCAGAACCTTTTGGATACCATAAACCGAGGCTTGGTGTGTCTAAAAGGTATCTAAAGATTCTCTTTACAGTAATTACGTGTGACTCTTTGGGATCTGACTGAAATCTAGCACATGTACAGATACAGAACATTATATCTGATCTACTTGTAATTAAATATATGATCCTATCATGCTTTTATAGAGTTTGTTACATACTGATTTACCTCTTTCATCTTTGTCCATCTTTATTGAAGTGCTCATTGGTGTTTCATATCTTTTACCATCTTCAATATTGAATTTCTTTAAAAATTCTTTTGTATACTTGACTTGGTGAATGAAGATTACTTCTTTCTCTTGTTTGATTTCTAGTCCCAAGAAGAAATTGAGTTCACTTATCAAGCTCATTTCAAATTCTCCCTACATAGTCTTGGAAAACTCTTGACAAAGATTTTCATTAGTTGCACCAAATAGTATATCATCAACATAAATTTAAACTAATAAAGATGTCTTTCTTTACATGCTTAATGAAGAGAGTAGTATCCACTTTACCCCTTGAAAAACCTTTTTCCATCAGAAATTTGCTCAGCCTCTCATATCAAGCTCTAGGAGACTGTTTCAAACCATAGAGGGCTTTCTTGAGTTTGAATACATGATTTGTAGAATGGGGATCTTCAAACCCAAGGGGCTATTCCACATATACTTCTTTATTAATGAAACTATTTAGGAATGCACTCTTTACATCCATTTGGCATAGCTTAAAATCCATATATGATGCAAATGCAAGAAGCATTCTAATGGCTTCAATCCTTGCAATAGGGGT
>JAYJMB010001154.1:0-17054 GCA_036873735.1 Pouteria campechiana
CCCGCTCCCTTCTCGAGTCACCATTTGAATGGGACCAGCAATTGGTATCAGAGCAGCCTTCACTTGTTATACCTTACAATTCCATTTATATAACTTGTGAAGAGATCCCAATGGCCAGCTAATTTCTCAACACTTTTGCTAAGGGTCAATCTGCCTCCAAACATCCATTATTTGATGTACAAATTATAAATACTAGATGATGAGAATGAAAATTTTCTTGATTGCCTCAGATTATCAGCTATGAAAAACCATCAAAGATGAAATGATTCTCCTAAATACTGAAGATAAATACACTACTAAGGACATTCTAGTAGCTAAAAAAGATGCCAAGGTAAAGAACTATCCTTACTATGCTCTTACCTCCTCTGAGTTTAACAAGATATCATCTTGTGATATAGCAAAGGAAATTTAGGATAAACTAGAGGTTGCACATGAAGGCACAAAATAAGTAAGAGAAACTAAGATAAATCTTCTTGTGCAGGAATGCGAAGCTTTCAACATGAAGGAGACAATCAATCTCAAACATGTTTAGAAGATTTCATAAGATAACAAATGGGCTAAAGAATCTAGGAGAAAAGTTTGCAAAGCCTAAAATGGTATAGAAAATTCTGAGATCCCTATCAAAGCAATGGATACCAAAAGTGACAACAATCCAGGAAGCAAAGAATCTGGATACTATGATCTTAGAAGAGCTCATGGGTTCTCTTATGACCCATGAGGTACTAATGAAGCAGAAAAATACAAAAGAACCTAAGGGTAAGAAAGCAATTGCTCTTAAAGCTAAGTTAGAAAATGAAAAATCCCAAACTAATGTATCCACAAGTGGAGATGAAGATGAGGAGATGACAATGATTACAAGAAGATTCAAATCCATGCTAAAGAAAAAAAGTTTGAAGATAGTTCAAGGAATAACTTTGGAAGAAAGGACAGAAAGAAAAAAACACCCACGTGTTACAATTGTGGAAAACCTTGTCACATTAAATTCAACTATCCAGAACTAGATAAGAGACAAAATGATCAGCAAAAGAAGAGGTACAACTCATATTTTGACAAAAAGAATAATAGTAGTAATAACAACAACAACAACATTAAAACAAGCAAAAAATTCTAGAAGAAAAAGAAGGCTCTAGCAGGATGGAGATGCTAGAGAACACAATAAATGAAAGTAAGAGTGAAGAGGAAGAAGAACATGAAGCTCAAATCAGCCAACTCTCTCCAAATAGAAGTAGTCAAGATAAACTCTATACAAGAGTCAGCTTCATGGCAATCAATGAAGAGCAAGTAAATTCTGATTTTGAAACTCCAAATTATGAAGAAATATTAGAAGAATTATATTCAAATTTCATAATTGTAAAATAGAAGTACAAAAAGACCAAAAAGGAGCTCAGAAGAATTACAAATAAATGCTCCAAAATGAAGGAAGAAAAATCCAAGCTCAAGAGTAATCATAATACCAATAGCATACTTGAGCAAGTAGCAGTTAAAAACAATGCTATGAAAAAGAAATTGACTTCCACCTTGTTAAGAATGAAACTAAAGAAAAGAGGTAGATAGCAGCAACACAGAAAACAAACTAAAATTTCTATAAGAAAATTTAACCCTAAACACACTATGATTTGGGTTCCAAAAATAGTTGCAAATATATAAATGTAACCCAATTTCTTTCAATCAAAATAGTTATGCCCAAGAAAAAGTGGGTACCAATGTTATCTACAACTAACCTACTTGGACCTATTCCCAAATAGGTACCAAAAGTTGAGACTTAACTTTATTCATGCAAATGTGCTTGGGAACCACAAAGAACAACACATGTTATATCGATAGTAGTTGCTCAAGGCACATGACAAGGAATAGGAAGCTGCTCATGGAGCTAAAAATGAAATCTGGTGGAACAGTAACCTTTGATGATAATGGTAAAGGTAGAGTAGTTGGGATCGATAAGGTTGGCCAACTACTATCCACTACAATTTCAGATGTACTTCTAACACAATCTTCTTAGCGTAAGTCAATTCTATGGTTACAAAGTTATGTTTGAATCTCAATTCTATTCTATATTGGATAAGTCTCAATCAATTATAGTTCTTGTTGTGAATGAAAATGAACCCATATTGTGGCATAAAAGGCTAGGACATGCTAACAAAAATCTGATTGAAAGATTATATAGTAAAGATCTCATTATTGGGTTACCAAAACTCAAATTTGACGAACAATTGTGTGATGCTTGTATGAAAGATAAGTAAGTAAAAGAATCATTTAAGTCAAACAAAGAAGTAAACACAATCTAACCTCTTCAATTGCTATATATGGAACTAGTTGGACCAACAAGAATTAGAAGTCTTGGAGGAAAATATTATGCATATGGAGTAACAAAAAGGAAGAATAGATCATTGCAAGAGATGGTAAGGATAATGTTGAGTGAATACAGCCTGCCATAGTATTTTTGGGTTGAAGCAATGAACACTATATATTATATTATTAACAGAATATTTGCTAGATCCATACACCGCAAAACTCCATTTGAATTATTTTACGCCAAGAAGCCAAATATTTATTATTTCCATACTTTTGGTTGTAGATGCTTCATTCTTAAGAATGACAAGGAAAACCTTAGAAAATTTGATAGTAGATCTAATCAAAAAATATTTCTTGGTTATTCCATTATTAGCAAGGCAATTAGAGTATACAACTTGAGACTTAAGATTGTAGAAGAATCCATCTATGTCAAATTTGATGAACATACTAACTCAATGAAAAGAACTATTAAATTTGATGATGAAACAGATAATCTTTCAACAAGTGTGGAAAAACTAAGGATACAATATAAACAAGTAGAAGGTCCAATATTAGAGACGTCGATGGATGAAGCTTAACCATCTACAACTGAGGTAAATGAAAAGGTAACTTATCTCTTCCCAAAGATTGGAGGTTTATGCATGCTCATCTCTCAATTAGAACCAACTTGCATAGACTAAGCATTAAAAGATGAAAATTGGATTTTAGCTATATAAGAAGAATTGGATCAATTTAAAAGAAATGATGTGTGGACTATTATTTCAAGACCAAACCATCAATCTATTATAGGAACAAAATGGATCTTTAGGAACAAATTGGTAGAATCAGGAGGTTTATTAAAAAATAAGGCAAGATTAGTTGTAAAGGGGTACTATCAAGAGGAAAGTATTGACTTTAAAGAGTCATATGCCTATAACACCTGTGGTGTTAAAATTTGGAAAAAATTCTTTGCATTTTAGTAAAGTGCAAAATTGAAGTAATACATAGTATTTTATAAAGAAATTTTTTATGGAAAACTAAATTGAACAAAGAAAATTGCTTTATTAGTAATTTTAAGTGAAATTGACCAAAGTAGTGATTTCGAGTTAAGTCATGTATATGACTTTAGCGACTAATGAAACATGCATATTGGGCATAATGTGACATGTATGAAGTTTTAAATTGAACTTTAGAGACAATCTTTCAATTTTGATTCATTGAGTTGAATGTTCTGCAAAAAGAACTGAAATGGTGAATTTGGGAAAAAGCATATCTATGATCATTGTGAATGGTATAAGATAGTTATTATGTGTAGTGTAATGTGTGTGAAGCATTAGCTTGAGTTTTGGATGTAACTTGGAATAAAAATGGCATATGGAGTTACTTATGATAGAAAATTCAGTTAAATGAACTGAAAAGGTGATTTTTGGAAATTGACTACAAATAAAGTGGTAAATAGAATAAAAAAGTTTCATTTAATGTATGTAATGTGTGGGAAGTGATTATTGGGAGATTTGAAGTGTTTTATGTAAATGAGGATTATGGTGATTTTTCATAAGTGCAAAAGCTGAAATTGGAAGAAGGGTTCATTGTGATTGAATTTGGACATAGATAATGAACTAATTTAAAAGAGTGTTTAACATAAAAGTTGTAAATCATAGAATTATCTTTCTAATGTAATAAAAATCACTCAATTTGAATATGGTATGAGGAAGTTATAGATGAAATACAAAAATATCTCTAAATAGGCAGCAGATTAATGTTGCGACACAATAATTCAATATTGCCACACCTATGTCACGACACAGGAAGTCTATGTTATAACATTGGATAGTTAGTGAAGTCTGTGTCATGACACAGGTTTCCTATATTGGGATAGTGACTCCATGGCACACCGAAGCACTGAAAAAATGCGATGTTTTAAAGCCCTAAACTCATCTTAATTTCATTTCTCCATTCTATTTTCTCTGTTTTACGCCCCAACCCATCCCTAGCTCCATTATTCTAAAATTCATGCCATTTTTTACTATAAAAAAACCTTATCTAAATGGAAAATCACTTGATCTCCCATTTGAACTTGAGTTTAAGCTATTTCAACCGTGGAAAATGGTAAAAATGTCAAATTTCCATGAAATGGAAGGTGCAACATGGAGTTGGGCGCTTGGTTATTCATTTAGGGAGGACGACTATGTTTGTGAGCCATAACAAGCCCAATCTCCCAACCAAATCTCCAATTTTAAATTTTTAGGGTTTGGAGAAATGATGACTTTTGGGGCTTAAATTGATTTATATGATTATAAATTTATGGGGAATGATTTGATAAAGTGATTATCATGGTTTTGCATGAGAAATTATAAATTATGCAAAGCTGGAGTTTTGATGAATAGTAAAATTTGGAAATTTTGTGATTTTGCTAAAATTAGCATAAGATAAATGATTAAATGCATGATTATGATATTTTAAGACATTTTTGGGTCAATTTAGGCTTGTGGAAACAAAATTTGAGCTATACCCTAAGTAAGAGTTAAAGAAGATGTGTGTGTTTTGGCCATGTAAGCCATAAATTGATGATATTAAACATCTAATGAGATTGTTATAGAAGTCAATCACATGCTAGTTATATTGTATGGTGATTACATATGATTAGGAGTTAGATTCCTTAAGAAACTTCATTGAATATGTTAAATTTTGACTGATCTTATATAATATGAATATGACTAGCCTATGTGGCTTTGTTGTGGTAAGAGAAGTTAGAGTGTTTATGCCATTAAAAATGATAAATATGAAATTATGCCCTTTAGAAATATGGATTCGACATAAATCATATTCATTGGTTTCGAAGAATTCAGTTTGAGTTATATCGATAATGAATGAGAATTTACCTCGTACAAGATGATCTGAGAAGGATGAAATGGTGTCAAGCTAGAGAAAAGGGTTTGGAGCTAAGAGCCATAGGTAAGTAGGCATTTATCTTCATTGAATGGCTAGGGATAATATTTATCCCTTTGTTCAAAATCCTAGCATGTTATTTTTTGATTGGGGATAGTGGACATCCCATGTTTGATCAAAATTAGTGTTGTTTAGTTGTAAGGGATAATGGGTATCCCTTGGATTTGAATAATTGATGTTTGTTTTAGTATGGATGTTTAACGAGAGGGATAAAAAAGATCCTCTTATTATATGTTTAATTTGAAGATTGGTTCAATATGAGTTTGATTAATTGAGTGGAATTAATATGGATTTCTTATGCGTTATTCATTGTTGGATATCGATTGTTTGATATGACATGAATTATTTATGGATTAATTATTGTTTAATACATTTGTCTATTTACTGAGTTGCTCAAACTCAGGTCTTCTTGTTTAAGTTTTTTAGTTGATAGGCTAGATGAAGATTCCTAACCAAGGTTTGGGATTAGTGAGCCAATATTAAAGACTATATTATTATATTAGAATAATTTGTATTGGAAATTCATATGTCATTATATATCTATATTCAAAGATCTCAAGTGATGTATAATTATGTTAAATTGCTCTTGATATATATTGTAATGGAGTGACATGTCATAATAGTATAAAAATGTGCATATTATGTATCTTGGAATAAGTTAGGTTATTACCATCATGGTGTGATACAGATTTGGGCTGTGGGAATGTATGTATGTGTGTTTTAAAATTATTTTATTAAATTATTTGAAGTCAATGTATAGTATGATTGTATAGGTTTGAATGGATGAAATTCAGAGGAGGCTTTGCTAAATTTTGGGCAGAGCACCCCACCCTTAAACTGGGCAATTTGAGGTGATATACAGTGCAAAATGATAAGTCGCGCCTCGAAAGGCGGGGCATGACAATACCCTTGTTGCAAGGATTGAAGCCATTAGAATGCTTCTTGCATTTGCATCATATATGAATTTCAAACTATATCAAATGGATGTAAAGAGTGCATTCTTGAATGGTTTCATTAATGAAGAGGCATATGTGGAACAACCCCCTAGGTTTGAAGACTCTCATTGTCCAAATCATGTCTTCAAACTCAAGAATGCCCACTATGGTTTAAAACAGATTCCTAGAGTTTGGTATGAGAGACTAAGCAAATTTCTGATTGAAAAAGGTTTTTCAAGGGGTAAGGTGGAAACTACTCTCTTCATTAAGCATGCAAAGAATGATATACTCATAATTCAAATTTATGTTGATGATATAGTATTTGGTGCAACTAATGAAAACCTTTGCCAAGATAATGTAAGGAGAATTTGAAATGACCTTGATGGGTGAACTCAATCTTATTGGGATTACAAATCAAACGAGAGAGAAGGAATCTTCATCCACCAAGTCAAGTATACAAAAGAACTTCTAAAGAAATTCAACACTAAAGATGTTAAAAGATATGGAACACCAATGAGCACTTCAATAAAGATGGACAAATATAAAGAGGTAAATCTGTATATTACAAACTCTATAGAAGCATGATAGGTTCATTATTATATTTGAATGCTAGTAGACCAGATATAATATTTAGCATCTGCATGTACGCTAGATTTCAGTCAAATCCCAAAGAGTTACACTTAATTGTTGTGAAGAGAATCTTTATATACCTATTAGACATACCAAACCTTAGTTTGTGGTATCCAAAAGGTTCTGATTTTAATTTGGTTGGGTACTCAGATGCAGACTTTGTTGGATATAAATTGGACAAAAATAGTAACTCAGGATCATGTCAATTTCTAGGGAGCATAATCATATCATGGTTCTCTAAAAAACAGACATCTGTTGCATTATTAACTACTGAAGCAAAATATGTAGCAGCGAGTAGTTGTTGTGATAAGATCCTGTGGATGAAACAGCAATTAAGTAATTTTGGCCTTAACTTTGTTGATATACTCATAAGATGACATTCCAAAACAAAACATATAGAAATTAGGCATTATTTTATTAGAGATCATGTTTACAATTATAACATCTGTTTAGAATATGTACCTACAGAAAATAAACTAGCAGATATCTTTCCCAAGCCTCTTTGAGAAGATAGATTTAGTATGTTAAGAAGAGAACTAGGCATTTTAGATCCATATGCTTAAGTAGCAATTAATGAAATATCTAAATGATGAAATATATTTTTCTCATTTTTATGCTCAAATACTTAAATTAATATTTTAAATAATTTCAAAGCCTCCAAAACCTCCTTTGGATCCTCTATGATAGATTTAGACACCTCTGAAGATCGATTCTATCACTGAAATAAAATTTCAAAGCCTCCAAAGCTCATTCCTTTTAAATCGCTGATTTGTTGCCTCCGAAAACAGAACATTCTATTTCGGAGCCTTTGAAGACAGACTCTCTTAGTGTTTCAGAGAAATCAAAACCCTAATTAGCAAGTCTAATGACACTTAACTTATTTTAAACCTTCAAAAACCTAAAACCTTTATCTTCTTTCAAGCATCTGATATCTCTCCTCCAAAGAAATTCTCCATTTTCCCACTCGATTCAAAATCATAAGTCTTCAATTACACCTTCTTCAACAGTTAGAATTCCTCACACTCTCAAATCCCTACTTCACTCTGCTAAAATGGCAAGGATGGAAAGAACTGAATCAGGCATCAAAAGAAAGGAAAGAGAAGAATCTCAAAAAATGAGCATTTCTAAAAGAATAAGGTGCGAGGATGATACTCTTGAGGTAATCTTTCTCGATAGAGAAACTACTTATTCTCGAGATCTTCAAAAGTGTGAAAATAAGAAAATTGTCATGGGTAGAATGTTTAATTTTGAAGTATTTAGAGAAAGAAAAATGAATTTAGAAGTGTGTGATTGGTTTCGATTTCAAGGATGGGATGAATTTCTAAGCTACAAGAAAAATTGTTATCCTAGATTAGTCAAAGCCCTAATCAATAACCTAAACTCAAGCACTTAAAAGTCATGGATAGAAGAAGTTGAGATAAGCTTATCCACTGATAGCTTGAGAAGAGTTCTTAATCTTACTGAAATTGAGGAAGAATAAGTAGAATGACCATCAATCCGAGCAAGACTATTCTCAGATTTGGTAGGAGTTGAGATAGATAAAAAAGACAACTACTTACATGCCAGTCATCTGAGTTTGAATCTCAAGTTGGCATACACAATGGTGTTAAACAATGTGTATCCAAGGATAAAAGCCACACATTCCATTTCAGATAAAGATGCAAAAGTGTTATGGGCTTTGAGAAACAAGAAGAAAGTGAATCTTGCACAAACTATAGTGGATTATCTTTATTTAGTGAAATCTACAACAAGGTTTCCACTTTCTTATGGGATGATGATCTTCACAAGGATTCTCAAATATGCTGGAGTAATGTTGGAGAAAAGAGAGAAGAGTCTAAGGATTCAGACATAATTGATGAAAGAACCTTAAAGAGAATGAGTTTCAAACAGACATCACAAGGATGGATCAGTGAAAAACCCAGAAAAGCAAAACAACTAAAGAGATCTAGATTAGAAGAACAAGAATAAGAAAGCCCAATGAGATAGGAGACTTTGAAAATAAGAGAAGAACCTCCCACAAATGAAGTTCAAACAAAAAACAAACAAAAGAGAAGAAGTTTCAAGAGAAGATCTAAGAAATGTCAGAGAAAAAGAATCAGAAGAAATATTGAGAGAACAAAATGAGATGGTAACAGCAGTAGCAACCATCTCTTGCACACTTATCAGGTCTCAATCTCCAATGAGACCTTCCCATCATCCATCTACACCAACCACTCCATCAATCCCTACTACTCAACCCATTCCACCTTCTCTAGAAAGTAGACTTGGACACATTGAAAATATTTTGTCAACCCTAACTGCTCAACTTCACAACATTGATCATAAGCTAGAAAACTCCATGTCATCTCTCATTCTAAGAGCTGATAAGATTGATCAAGGACTAGACCCTCTAACTTCGCTAATAGAGCCACTTAGAGGTCAAGCTTATCATCCACACTCTCTATCTCTAACTCACTTCTCTCTAATCAAAACTCACTCACCCATTCCTTCTCCCACACATTCTCCACACTCATCCCCTGCAATTTTAGAAGTTGTTCAACCTAATGGTGAACCTACTAAAATTGCTTCTACCTCTCCTCCAACATAATCCCCTTCTGTCCTCCCAAAATTTTCAACCACTGAAAGCTCTCCAAATCTGCCAGAAAATTACCTTTCAAATCCATGTAGAGCTATGGTTAGATATGAAAAGTATCGCACTCAAGTATTACTTCCTATCTTTCATTTTCTTCCTAAATATTTTGACTAGACTATAGAAGATATCTTTCTATCAGGTGAATTAATTCCCACTCTAATTGAAGAGATTCCTCCATAATGGATGAAAATTTTACAAAGAAAGAAATCTTCTCCTCCTCCTCATGTCCCTAAACCAGCTGATGATAATCATGATCTCCTTCTTCGTATCTCAAATCCTATTAGGATGACATATTCTAAGTATAGAAGCAAATTAGAAATAAATTCTGCACTTACTCAAATGTTCCTCTCTCAATATCTCATTCTTTCTCCTCAGGAATTACCTTTCTTAGAACTCACAGATCCTAACATTCTATCTAGGATTTAACTCATTCTTGATCCTCCATTAACTCCCAAGGGCCATAAAATTCAAATTCCTGATAAAGAGTCAATCCTTCAAAGATGTACTGAAAAACTCCTCCAATCTCTTCTTAAATCTAGAGAACCTGGAAATTCATTTCCACCTCCTTCAGGTCTTCATCAAAACTTCCTTCTCACTAAAGAAGATCTTTCATCCTCATCCAATTCTAGTCTCCAAGTCATTGCTGATCATCTTCCTCTTCCATTTCCATAGCTCATTGATTCATCAATCCAACATAAAATTAGAGTGTTCTATTCTTAACCATCCTCCTCACCTGAACCAATTCCACTTCCTTCTTCCAAAACTAAAGCCTTAAGGAAACCATCTACTCTCTCCAAACCAAAATTTTTACCCTAACCATCATCCTCTCAACTTTAATACCAACCATCATCTTCTAAACCTAAGAGAAAGCTGAAAATTCTACCTCCCAAAGAATGCAAAAAGGATCCTCTTTCTCGGATCTCCATGTATCATGAGGAATATGTTGCCCGGATGAGCGCCAACATAGAAGCCATTTTAAAAGGCACTCTTGTCTCGTTTTCTGAGTTGTTAGATCCATCCTTCAGAGAGCATATTGATTTCATTTATGTCTATGCCTTTGGACCCATAACCTACACACATGAACCCCCAACTGCAATCCCAAAAGATCCATTTTTCATTCCACCTCCTCCACCAAAAACACCTAAACATGTTATTTCTAAACCATCCAAGTCCACTCCTACACAATCACCCTCACAAACTAAGCCTCCTCTTCCCCCACACAAAGAATTCTTTCCTAAAACATACAACTAATTCTGCTGCATCTACACTTTTATTTATTTCTTTAAATATCTTTGACTAACATCTCTCTGATGTATAAATTTTTTTTTGGATGTATTATCTTGCAATCTGTACCTTCTGAGAGTAATTCCTTATACATGTAATTTTAAATACATTTTATTTCTTTATGCCTTTTTTATTATAATAAAAAGGGAGAGAAAAAGTAATGAAAAGTATAAAAGGAGTTGCACTGAGTCAATAGAAAATCATTATATATAAAAAATACTTTTATATACTTAAAATTTTTTAATTGGATAGTTTTGAAAGGTATATCACTCAATGCTTTATCATTATCAAAAAGGAGGAGAAAGTTGAACATTCACTCTTATCTAGCTTTATTTTGATGATAAACATTCTTAACCAACCATGTTTGGATGATGAGCAAAGACATGAGTAAAATATTAAGGTACTAACAACTTATTCTCAATCATTTGCATAAATACTTTTAAGCTAATCTATGAGAATAAATTTCATGATGCTTAAAGGAAGAAACTATGTAAACGCTCAAGATAACTAAGTATATAACTCAAAAATATATTTAAGAGAAGAAAATAGAAATTCATATTCATTAAATAAACATTGGAGTCAACTTTAGAGCCATAATACTACCCCTTCAAAGTTGGTTAATCTCTTCAGAGACAGGAAAGTATAATTTTGGAGTCAATATAGCACTTTGGAATCACGAGCTCATAAGTTTTGGAGTCAATAAAGAACTTTGAAAATAGATGATAGGCTTTAAAGTGATAAAAGAAGAAAAACACTTCAGAGACACCAGTTTAATAACTTCGGAGTTAAAAAAGTTATTTTGGAGTCAATAAAGTGCTTTAGAACCATGAACTCATGAGCTTTGGATTCAGTAAAATTGTTTGAAGCCAGCAAAAGTCCTTTAGAGTCAATAGAGCTCTTCAGAACCACAAGTTTAATAACTTCGGATTTAGGAGAATTATTTCAGAATCAAGTTAGATTCTTTGAAAGTCAATAAGACTCTTTAGAATCACAGAACAAGCACTTTGGAGTCACTCTTTGTATGACTGCTTCAGAGTCATAAGATGAACGCTTTAGAGAATCTTTAGAATCAAGACTTATTAGATCCAACCCAAGTTACTGCATATGCGTCACTTAAAAAGCACCAAAACTTAGCATCAGAGCATCCGAAAGTATGGCAACATCATTTATGCAAGAGGTATCCAAAATGCAATTTCAGAGGATCTGATACTATAATATCAGAAACTCTGAAACCACGTAAATTAGCTCAACAATCATAAATTTGAATATTCTCTTTCATTAAATGATCCTCAGCTTGTTGAACATATTATCTAGCTTAATTTTGATGATGAACATTCTTAACCAAGTATATTTTATTGATAAGCAAAGACATAAGTGAAATATTAAGGTGCTAACAATCTATTCTCAAGTATGTTGCAGAAATATTAACTCATACTCAACTTGAGAATAATCTTCATGATGATAAAAAGAAGACATAAAGAAAATGCTCTTTTAAAATTAAAAAATACTCTTTTAAAATTAAGTATATATATTTCATATATACTTAAATCAAGCAAACATGAATTTTGAAATGATTAAAGACATGGTTTGAAGCAATAGAAGCATCTTCGGAATAATTTCAACACGTTTTGAAGCAAATTGAACTGCTTCGGAGTCATCACAATGATCTTTGGAGAGTTAACTGCAAGCTTCGAAGATAATTGGAAAGCTTCGGAGAAAGCCCAAGATAAGCTTTGGAATCCTTATAACATGTTTCAGAGTAGTCACAAGCATACTTCAGAGTCTTTTTCAAAGCTTTGGACAAGTCACGGGTACTTTGGAATAATCAAGAAAGATTCAGAATTGTCAAGTATGCTTCAGAGTAGTCATAGAAGTTTCAGATGTCACAATACACTCCAGAAATATTAGGACAAGCTTCAGAGTTAATCAGCTATGCTTCGGAGTAAATGGATATGCTTCAGAGAACTTAGAGTCATGCTTTGGAGTAAAATCGAACAAGCTTTGGAGTAAACAAACCTGCTTCAGAGTCCTCAAAGCCTCACTTCAGAGAGAATGACTAAGCTTCAGAGATATTAAACAATACTTCGAAGTCATCTTTCTAAAGCATTAAAAGTTCAGAAAATCCAAACTTCTTTCTATAAAGGATTATCGCAACTAAGAAGACTTACTATTATTTTTGAGAATCTGAAGAAAAATAAATCAAGTTATCCGAAATCATTCAAGACATCAATAGTTCACTCATAACTTCAAAGTAACTGAAGAAGCAACTTCGGAACACCCATGACTAAAAGTGAACGTTGAGAAAAGTCAGCGACAAAGTAGTAGACCAATATCAAATTGCAACAAAGTCAAATGTCAGACATAATATAAGGTAAAAAAAATGATTTCAAACTTTGAATGAATGCCAAAGTCAGTAACGAAAAAATCTCTTTCAACCTATAAAAGAGAGATTCTAAAGCAAAAGAAACCAATATCTTGGATATCTCATTGATCATTGCTAAAAATACGAAAAGCATTCAAAATCTTCCTTCAAAGTTCAACTCTAATGGCTACATCTCTATCAAAAGCTCTCAAAGTCTCAATCACTTCTCAATCAAGGAGTTTGAATCTTTTACTCTCACTGCTTATTCATTTACTGAAAGTTTGGAATTTTATGTACAAATCTGTCTAAGAGACATCAATTTGTACACTTTGTTTTAGTATTTGAAACACAAGCACAGTGCTTGGTGTTTATGTATTGAGATAAGCAAGTAGAGAACTTATTGACAGGATATAAGTTTGTTGGTGAGCTTGAAAAACAACAAGTTGTGAAAGTTTTTTCTGAGCTTGGAAAACTAGTAAGTTGGTTGGTGAGCTTGTTATAAAACCGAGATGTATTTGATCAGGTTGATCAAGGTATTAGTGGAACCTGAGTTCAATAGAGGAGACTAACTCAAAGAAGTGGAATAGGAACCCAAGAAGGGCCGAACCACTATAAAAATCTTGTGTTGTGTGTTGTGCAATCTGTTTTACTTATTCATTCAACACTTTAATCATTTGATTTGGCCAAAAGTTTTTAAAGCTCAATTCACACCCCCCCCCCCCCTTGAGCTTCCATTGTATAAGGGACTAACAAGTGGTATCAGAGCAGGCTTCACTAATTAAATTTTGATTACCAGTATATTAACTTGTGAAGAGATTCAAATGGTCAGTATATTTCATAATACATCTAATGAAGGACAATCTACTTTTAGACCCCCTCTATTTGATGGAACCAACTATGGGTATTGGAAAATGATAATGCAGAATTTCATAACTACCATAGATTACTAGATATGGCTAGTAGTGAAAAATGGAAAGAATGTTACCAACACTAAAGACAAATACACTGCAGACGATATAGAAGTAGTAGAATGTGATGCTAAGGCAAAGAACTACCTCTATTATGGTCTAACCTCTTATGAGTTTGAAAAGATTTATGGATGTGATTCAGTGAAGGAAATATGCGATAAACTCAAATTAGCACATGAAGGTACAACCACGTGAAAGAGGCTAAAATAAATCTTCTAGCGTAGGAATATGAAGCCTTCTCTAAGAAGGAATCAGAAAATATTTCTGAAATATTTGAAAGATTTTAGAAAATCACTAACAACTTGAAGAATTAAGGAGAAAAAATACAAAAGAGACCATGCTAGTAAAATCTTGAGATCTCTGTCTAGACATTGGATGCCTAAAGTGACTACCATATAGAAAGCAAAAGATCTAACAAAGGTACCAATAGAAGAACTCATGGGATCACTCATGACCCATGAACTCTTGATGAAACAAAAAGCACCAGATGAAGTCAAAGGCAAGAAAATAATAGCTTTACAATCAGAATCAAAAAATGAAGAATCTTTAGAAGATGCCTCAACCTTTGAAGATGATGAGGATATGGCTATAATAACCAAAAGATTCAGAAACATGCTCAAGAAGAAAAGATTTGGAGACAATTCCAAGAACTTCAAAAGCAAAGACAAGAAAAAGAAAGTTTCAATCTGTTACAACTACAACAAGGCTGGGCATATGAAGTTCGATTGACTAGAACCAAACAAAAAGCAAGGAGACAAGAAGAAAAGGTTTAACTCTTACTTTGACAAAATGAATATTTTTAATAGCAGGAAATTTGGAAAGAAGAAGAAAGCTATGGCTACATGGGAAATGCCATAAAACATAATGTAAGAAAGCTCAAGTGAAGAAGAAGAAAATGAAGCTCAATTTAGTACCCTTAGCTCTAAAGAAAAGGATCAAGAAGAGCATCATACAGGAATAAGCTTTATGGATATTCACAATGATGAGGTAAACTCAAAACCTAAAATTTCTAATAATGAGGAATTATTAGAAGAACTGTATTCAAATTTTAAAACATTAAAAGCTAAACATAAGGAAACTAAAGGAAAACTTGAAAGGACAATTAATGAATGCTCCAAAATTAAAACAAGAAAACAAATTGCTCAAAACTACCAGACTATCAATCTAGAACTTGGGTAAATTAAAGCAGAAAATCATGCTCTAAGAAAAACCTTAACTATTACCTTATTTAAACTTAAAACAAAAAAAGATATAGGAAACCAAAGAAAGGAAAATTACAAAAGAAAATTAGAACCCAAATAGAATATGATTTGGATCCCTAAGATAGTTGCTAAAGTAGTAAATGCAACTATATATCGAGAAAATAGATTAGTAGTATCAAAAAAATAATGGTATTTTGCTACTAACCCACTTAGACCCTTTCCTAAATGGGTACCAAAATTTATAACTTAATTTTATTACTACAAGTGTGTTTAAGAGTAATAGAGAATAGCAAATGGTACATTAATAGTGGTTGCTCAAGACACATGACAGGAGAAAGGGAGCAGTTAACAAAACTAAAAGCTAAAAATGGAGGAATAGTTACCTTTGGGGATAATGCAAAAGGTAGAGTGGTTGGAATTGGTAAAATTAGCTAACCTCCCTCTATTATAATTTCAAATATTTTATTAGTAGAAGGATTAAAACACAATCTTTTAATTGTAAGTCAATTCTGTAATAATGGTTACATAGTTGCATTTGAATCTCATACTTGCTCAATTTTAGATAGTTCAAATTCAGTTGTAGTATGTGGAAAGAGACATAAAAATGTATATTTGGTAAATTTATGTGATATCCAAGTCAAATGTCTTATTGTAAATGAAAATAAACTCATGTTGTGGCATATAAGACTAGGACATGCTAATAAGAATCTGATTGAAAGACTATATAATAAAGATCTAGTTGTTGGCTTACCAAAACTTAAATTTGACAATAAGTTGCGTGATGCCTGCATGAAAGGCAAGTAAGTAAAAGAATCATTCAAATCAAATAAAGAAGTATACATAACCAAACCTCTTCAGTTGCTACATGTGAATTTAGTTGGACTAATAAGAACAAGAAGCCTTGGAGGGAAACATTATGCATATGTCATTGTAGATGACTTCAGTAGATTTACCTAGATAATGTTTCTAATATCCAAAGATAAAGCTTTTTCATTCTTTGAGGTATTTTTCAAACATGTACAAAATGAAAAAAGCTCTTATGTAGTTGCCATAAGGAGTGATCATGGTGAAGTGTTTGAAAACCATAGATTCACTGATTTTTATAAAAATAATGAAATTCTTCAAACTTTCTCTGCACCAAGGACACCCCAAAAAAATAGAGTAGCTAAAAGGAAAAACAAATCCTTGCAAGAGATGACAAGGACAATGTTGAGTGAATACAGCCACCCACAGTAATTTTTGGGTTAAAGCAATGAACATAGCATATTACATTCCTAACAAAATCTTTGCTAGATCCATACTCAACAAAACTCTATTTGAATTATACCATGGCAAGAAACCAAATATTTCATATTTTCATACTTTTGGTTGTAAGCGCTTTATTGTTAATAATGGTAAATAAAAATATGGTAAATTTGAAAGTAAAACAGATGAAGGCATTTTTCTTGGTTGTTCCATTGTCAGTAAGGCATTTAGACTCTACAATCTGAAAAATAAGACTGTAGAGGAATCTATTCATGCAAAATTTGATGAAAATACTAATTCCTCTAGGAGGACAAGTGATTTTGATAATGAGATAGGCAAAATAATAACCTCAGTTGAGAAAATGAAAATACAAGACAAAGAAAGAGAACCTTCTCAATCAGAAACACAGATGGATGAAGAACAACAGATGATAGACCATCCATCACTGAGGGAAACAATGAAGGTAAGAGTATTTTTCTCAAAGATTGGAGATTCATGTTTGATGGTGGTGCTGTCGTGGGCACCCAAATTTAGAACCTTGCTCCAATCTAATTTTCTGTAGTAGTGTGAGTAAGG
>JAYJMB010001155.1:0-12658 GCA_036873735.1 Pouteria campechiana
GAAAATACATCTTTCATACCTTCACAATGTTGGGACATCGGATAGAAAAACTAAATTTATATTTTCAAAATGTAGTTTTTCGAACACTTAATTACAAAAGGAGTTTTAGATTTTGCTCGTATATAATGGGATTGAGCATCTAGAGGAGAGAAAATAAATTTTGGGTGTATTTTTGGGCTTCATAGCATATGAATTGGGAGGCCGATAATATCGATATACCCATTAATATTATCAATAAATTGAAGCATTTTATCATAATCTATCAACAAATTACCAATAATATCAATAAATTATTGATAAAAATGAAAAAAAAAACATCGATATTTTCATTTCATTTGAATTTTTTTTATCATTAGGCCTTAAGAATAATATTATCTATAATAATATCATCAATAATATCAATAATCAGTTCACTAAACTATCTATCCTTGCTATAGCCATCGTAGTCATAATCAGTATCTCTCTCTTAAGTCTTTTCCCAGCACAACAGGGACGAAATAAAGGAAATTAACCAGCCAGTATCAGCTGGAATGAGCCGAAATTTTCCATGACCAGGTTTTCATTCACCATCTATTGGATCTTGGGACGTTGTATTCATACAAAAGGCCATATCATACACCCATTCAGCTGGCAAAACAATCTACGTTGCTTCCATGATATTCTAAAGATGAAAATTTCTTGCCAAATTGGGCCAACTGAACATAGCAAGGCGTACATAGGTTACACAAAAAACAGAAAAGAAAAAATAATAAAATGAATGTGCTGAAGATGTGATAGGTTCCCCCACATCATCCAATTAGTGTACATTCTCAAGGTTCTTGGCTGTTGTTTACACGGCTGTGAAGCTCAAGCATCTCTTGGTGATTGGGATCCACAGATAGTGCAGCCCGGCAGTCGCGAAGGGCCCCAGCCACATCCCCAATGTGTTCATGGAATGCCGCTCGTAAGTGAAGGAGATGAAGGTCAGCTTTGAATGCTATTGCCCTTGACAACTCTGATATTGCCTCTTTCTCTTTGCGGCTGTCCATGAGTACTGCAATAAATTGAATGACCCCCACCCAATACCAAGCTCCATGTCAGTGGCATAAAGAGCAAGAATGCTTAAGAGATAACTGGGGATAAAAGTGAAAATCAAAGTCAATCTCTAAACATTGAAATGATCGCCAGATTGACAGGGTGTCATGGAACTGTAATCTGAGTTGAATAAGTGCTTTCTTCTGTAAAGTTAATCAATTTTGCAATTCAAGTGTTATGGTTTATATTTAAACATTGACAAATAGCTATTCTTTGGTTGTTAACTTGACACATTTATCCTCTTGAATGTAGGCACTCCGGCCCAGTTATTCACAGGATGCTTGTAAAATAGCAAACACCAAATCCTTTACCATTTAGGCAAAATTTAGTTGTTTCAATCAAAGTATACTTGCTCAAAGTTTTCATTTCCAAACTATGCACACGATTCTATGTAATCTCTTTAACAGTCATGGAGAATGATAAGATGCAGTTTTTTTTTCAAAATGGTGTTCATCACATTTCTACAAGTCACATCAAATGAAGGCAGATAAATGAATGTTACCTGCGGCTCTGTATCTGTAAGGATAAACTCTGAGCGGATCCAGCTCGGTTACCTTCTGAAGATCTTCTTTTGTAAGATCACGGTCACAGTATTCGGACCGCTTCTCATATGCTGATGCATTGTTCTTTGCCTTCTGAATTAACTTTGTCATTTCCTCATAGGCAGCAGTCCTATCGAGCTTGAGGAAGTGTACTCGGGCAAGGCCCTGGTGGGCTCTGGTGTGCCGTATATTCAGTGCATTAATATAACAATCAGCTGCCAAGTCATATTTCCCCCAGTCTACGTAGACACTGCCAAGATTGTTCAAGGCCTGAATTTGCAATAAATCAAATGTCAGTGTATTAATCTCACCAAAGCAGACTGGCCAACAACTCACAGTTATATTTGTTATTGTTAAAACATTATGTTGTGAATCATATCATTACATTGTTTCTTCTCACAATTTTTTTGGGTAGCAGTGTGCTTGTCTCTCATTCATTGTTAACAGGGAGCAGCAACATCTTTTTTCATTGAAAGCTTGAATACGAAAGATCGTAAAACAAATAACTAGTGCCTAGAAATGGATGAGTTGACCACAAGAATGTAGCTTGTCCACATGTAGCGAGTGCCTTCCCAATCCAGACAATTCAAAGTTGGTTCCCAGAAGGAATACATGTTGGCCCAGGAGATTAACCTTGTCAGGTTGTCATGGCTGCATACGCAAACTACTCATGTGGAGATACATTCATTTTTCTTGCATGCATTAGCAACCTGCTGACCACGTTGCCTGAATAGATTCTCAGATCACTGCCAATGCAGTGGGGGCCTAACTTGCAAAATTTTCAGTCAAAAACTAACTGGTCATTGCTGTCTTTTCAACAAACACAGCCGAGTAACTCGATCACAACTCCGGACAAATTCCAACCTCAAGGTTTTTTGAATCATGGTAAGATCTGGGAGAGAAAAAAATAGTACACATCCAAATGCGGGACATTGACAGGATAATCAAGCAACCTTAGAACATGGAAGGACAAAAGTGCCAATCAGAGAGGCAAAAAACGAAAAAAAAGGTTACGTTCTTTCATCCCTTTCAGGGACTTCAACAGAAAGTAATTTCTTTAAGATTAGTTGGGAACAAAGTCCATGGAATACAAAGGGTTTTAAAGTTAGTCGGATTAAAACATAAGTACATGGTGATGCAGAACACTGTGGATACTTATTTAGGTATAGAGCAATCAGCAGGGTTTTCCTCATCCTTTTCTACTTCAAAGATTTTCATCCAACATCAATTTGGTGTCAGAGCGTCCTTGTTTTACATCACATGGAGGGCAGTTTTAGCAACCATAGGAATGAAATTGAGGATTTGGCTACTACCAAGAAGTACACAACATGACCATCTCAATAACTTGGGCCATTGCATGATCAGGGTAAAGATGTTGATAAGCTTGTTGCCCATAATTCAAGAATGCTCAGATGTGGATATAAGCCTCTAGAGTTTTATGTGATGGCAGTTACTAATCAAATTAAGTAAGAATTCTGCATTAGCTACATAAATCCACGCTAGATTTATGATTTGGAGTCATGGGCATCAAGGAACATGTAGATCTGAATGAAATGATCTGAGCCAATTATGGTGCACATTTTGCATCCCTTTAGTTTTGATGCAAGCGAGGCAAGTAAATGTGCACATAGCTCAAGTGCTCATCCCACCATGATTTATAGCTTGGGATTTTAACCCTCTGTAATTCATTGATGTTAGTACCATGATAGCATCAATATGTTAAAAATTGATCGTGAAATCCAATCAAACCAACAGCTATATACTCCATTTCAGGAAAAACGTTCAGTTTAGGGCTACTTTGTTCAAGTGGGCCACATTAATGGAAATAATTGACAGATGACATCCATCCTTGAATCAGTGTGGGGCCCAACTTGACATAAATGTAAAACTTGGGCAAAAATCATTGTCCGTTTTTTGGATGGGATGTGACATGAAGAATTAAATTATATTGAGTGTCACCCAGCAAAGTCAAGGTTAAGCACTTCTTGCTAAACATTTACTTGGATGGGCTAGCAAAGTAACTAATCCACATATATTGGGGCTCATTCCATAAAAATAGGCTGCTTGTTTGAAAGTTCCCATGGCTGTGAACAATACAGCATGATCCAGCACACCATACATCTCACAAAATGCTCAAGCATAATTTGTTATTTAGTAAAAATTCAATTGATATAATACAAATTTAATCTAGCTCCATTGTTAGTGATCTGCAAATGCTTAACAAAAGGCAATTCAATTGCACAATCTGCATCATCAAAGGCTGGCCTCTCCTTTAGAATGATTGGGTCAAGGCACCAAAATCATCAATTTTCATTGACCATTCTCATCTTCTCCTCCTGTATTTATTTTATTTCATGAAGTGCAAAAAATAATGAAGCCAACAAATGGGGATGCAAGTCAGGTGGGTAGGATGGCTAGATGTTTAACTGATACCCACTCAAGAAGACTGCCCAAAATCAATCCAACACAAGGCGGGTTGGATCCATATTGCATAACACAACCATCTCTCAATTGTATTTGGGTGGCTGGGTTCAAGAATTGAATATCCCCCTCCATGAGAATACTCAATTTGTTATTCAACAAATTTGGTGAAATCGACACAAAATATCCCACGCTTTATCTTTAAGGAAAAGAAATAGCATCTGATATATACATATTGCATTTAGCTAGGATTATGCAGTGAATTTAAATTTGGTATAGATTTAAATTGCATTTATAATGCATTTCCATCTAGTTCATTCTCATAATCTGATCAATGCTCTTTACAATTGCTTCAAACAATCTAGTAGTTTAAAATATCTAAATGCATGAAATTAAGGGCTGTTTAGGTGCTTTCGAGATGAGGAAAAAAAGGTTTAGAAAAGAGTTGCCACGTGCTTTGTTATATTTGTTATCTACAGCATGAGTTTAAAACTATATAGGCTGAAAGGCAATGAATGAATTGGCATTCAAGAAGGGATTTAATATTGGGTCATGTATATGAAATCGGGGTCGGTTGGATGTGTTTTTCATGTATCCAGTCACTCAACCTGAGTCCAATCCAACACAAGCTGGGTCAAACAATTCAGGATGAAAAAAACTCACCCTCTTACAAAATGTAGCTTTCAGCCCACTCAACCATATGGGTTGGTCATTCAGTATCAAGTTTTGAGTTATCCAAACCAAGTTGCATCCCTATTAACAGTCGTAAATGATTTAAAGATTTATTCCTCGTCAAGAAAAAGACATGGAGTCATAACTGATCTTGTAAAGGAAAGTGTAGTTGTTCACTGTCTCTAATCCACATTAGTTTTTAATTTATGATTATCCCTAAATAATGATCAAGTGTTTGAGTTGATCCTCAACAGTTTATGTTGATAGAAATATCAAGATTGTTACCATTGAATTCAGCTAAATCTCAACTGAAATACAATTTCATTATGTACTGTCAAGTAATCCAGGCATTTTACACTAAACCTGAGAAAATTGATGTGATCAAGGCATTCTCATTGGAAATACACTGCTTCTCATAGCAGAACTTTCTCTTGAAATATTTTAAAGACAGCATGAGATCTAAAAGTCTGTCTGCCTGTGGTTACGAGCAGTTAGACAGCTTGGTGCTAGCACAAAAGGGAAGAGGAAGTAGAAGGATGAGTGAAAGGACACAACATACCTGACCCTTGCGGAGCCTATCTGAAGGGCACTTCAAGGCATCTTGGAGAAGTGACACAACAGTTTGAAAGCATGAAGAGTCAGGGCTCGAATCTGCCAAAGCATATGCTTTTAAAAAGAAAGCTTCAAATGATCTTTGGAGGCTAATTGATTCCTCTGCTTTTCGAAGCCCTTCCTCACAATGACCCATATCATATAAAATCCATCCCTCGTAAACAAGACGCTCAGGTTCAGATGCAGCGTGCTCGCGTGCCAGCTGCAGACTGCGCATGGCTGCATCTGGACAGCTCAACCTGCTTGAGAACAGCAAGATTACTGTCCATACATAAACATGATTTATAAACAAAGTTTTACAGACTGAAAAAGTAAAAGGGAGCTTTGAAGCCCACTTGAACCTCTATGGCAGTCACATGTACGATTGGCATATTTGTAGGTTAATTTAGCTTTGTGTCGGGCTGCCATGATTACATCAACATCCAGGCCTAAAACACAGGCCAGTCAACAAGAAACCAGGCCATGTGAAGAGGTGGATGGTTAAAAAACATAATGATGATGACCAAAGGCAAACTTATTTATAAACAGTCAATTACACTATATGATACCTAATGCACAACCCTAGTTCGCATGCACATGTGCCAGGCTGTCATATGCATCAGCTTAATAGAACATCCCTGAATATTGCACAGATACAAGAATATACCTCAGGAGAAGCAAGGACTGTCTGAAGTATAGCACTCCTTTAGCTGCATCAGACTCCAGCATTTGGTAGATAACAGATAGTGAACCAATGTCATCAACAGAAGACCACCTGTCATAAAGTTGCAGCCAAAAATCTGCAGTTGTCCATGGCTCAACATGCTCCCGAACAAGAGTACATAACTTGGATGTAGCCACTCTCCCCTGAAACATCCTGTAGTCAGGTGAGAGTGTAAGAATTGCTTGAACATCACATAATGCAGCTCTGTAATCTTCAAGTGCAAGATAAAAACAAAACCGAAGCTCCAAGCACTCAAGTGCCAGCTTGAACCCAAGAACACGGTTTATTTCTGCAAGGGCAGCTTGTACATCTTGCTTTCTCATCAGAGACGCAGCTCGATACATGTAAGGGTAAATCATTGTGGGGTCCAACTCCGTCGCTTTCTCAAGATCTTCTAGCTTCTCATCACCATCACAGTAAAGTGACCTCTCCTGATACATCCATCCAAGTGGTGGATAGGAGGATATGACTGAACTGAGCTTCTTATATGAGGAAGTCTTATCACCCTTAATAAAGCTCACTCTAGCTAGACCAGCGACAGAATAAATGTGGCCTGCCACAAAAGCCTCACCAAAGAGGTGTTCTGCTTCGTCATATTCTTTCCTCAAGAGCTTCACACATCCAAGCTGGTGAAAAGCCAATTGCTTTTGCCTGTCAGTCATTGCAGACTCCACTAACTTCACCAATAAACGTGCTGTTACATCTGACCGTGGATCACCAGCTATGGCAACCTCACTTAAAAAACAGTAGAGTGAGAAAGAGGCATGACCAGCCATAATTGACCTCTCTTGTTTACTAGCGCTGCAGAATATATTAACAACCTGCTCATCATTCAAACATTCTGGGAGCTCATGTAAAAACACTTGCAGACATGAAGCAGCAATGATAGGTGAGTTTTCTTCTAGCGCATACTGCATGAGGACAATTGCATCCTGCCTTGAGCAAACAAACCCTGCAAGTTTCCGATCACAGGCATCTTTAAGCCTTTCACAACAGAACTTGTTAGCAAATATCAGGATTTCCAACAAAACATCCGGAGGCAAATCACCCAAACTGCCTGTCTCACTGAAATCGTTGATGGCCCTCATTCCTACAGGAGAGATACCATTCTTTGACAAATCTATATCTTCCTGAAATGACTCTGTAAAACACCCATTGAGCATGGCATTGAATGGAGTAGACAATAATGCGATCCTCTGCCGATTACACGCTATCTTCTCTTCTCCAATACAAAAGAAGACAGTGTTGGAAATGCATCCCATATTTGAGCCACAGATCTCGATTGTCCCAGAAGTCTCTTGTTCTGAACAGAAATCTGCAGGAAATTGGGATGCAACATCCACTGGTCCAAATTCCTGCATAAATTTCCCACAGGAAGCCAGCAAGTCAGAGACCAGTTCCTCCCCCTTTTTCTCATATTTCAACCATGCGCCAAACACAAGCTTCTCATGGACAGTGCTAGACTTCTGCCATGCAGAACGCAGACTCCGCCTGAGTAGCTTGACTTCCCCAAGGCCTCTAAATACTTGGAACTGTAGCAAGTAGATGTCCGATATTTCACAGGGGGAGCAGAATTCAAGCTCTTCATGAATTTGAGCTAGAACTTCAACATAATCCACGGGTTTAAAAAAAGGAAGGATGGGTGGTTCTGTAACCTTGATGAGAGATTCACTACAAGCACATCAAAAATAAGGGGGGAAATCTAAAAAACAGCGTGGAAAATAGAGATATGATAAGAAAACACAGATCAGGAAGACAAGCAAGAACGGTTGAGGGTAGGGGACAGGAGATTCTTACATGGAAGAAGGGGAGTGAGAGGCGGATTTCTGGAGCTTTCCCCTTTCAACTTGGAGCCACGCCTGCGGATTGAACGGATGGAGTTGTGTTTCTTTCCAAGAATCAGAGAGGAAGAGATTCCTCATAGTGCATAGGTGATGCAACAAGGCCCAGATCTCCACTATCTCTAATTTGGATGCTTTCAATTATACAGAACAGAAAATATAATAAATGGATTCCTTGCTCCAGCAATCACCACATCAAAAGTCCACAACAAGGAAAGGGAGAAAGGACTCTTTTTCACTCAAACATCACAATCTCTACATAGGCTTTCTTCCTACAATCACCCAAACAAAACTAAACATGATGACAGGAAAAAAAAAAAAAAAATCCCTTCCACTCCCAAACACAAACTATAAAAGGGTTTTGTCAGATATTCAAATCAAAATTCAACAAGAGGAAATAGAAAATTTCCTTTCTTCTTGGGCTCTTCACTCTCCACAATATAAATGGCTCCTCACAGCGTCGTCACCCAACACAAGAAGAAAACCGTAAGGGGGAACTTTTCTGCAGCTAATTTATGTCTTATCTACAACGAATCAAAACAACACGTGCAGCTGCAGCAGCAGCAGCAACAGCAAAATGAAAAAATACCGAGAACAAGGAAGAAATAAAAAAGACAGTTAGGAGGGGAAATTTCACTTCACTCGACTCAAAACTCTCCAATTCCTTGTTTTTTCTATCCTACCAAAATCAAGGACCACTGCATCACCAACAAAATCTACACTGATAAAAAGAGCAGAAGAAATCACTCTCTCTATCTGTCTCAATAGATCTCTGAACAACTCAGATTAGCAAAGATTTCTGCCACCAAATCCACCAAATCCCATCAAATCTTCAGAACAAAGACACCATAATCAAGACAAAGAACAGAAACCACCTAACTCGTCTGATGATTCTCTAAAAGGAAGAGTACAAAAGAAAAGGCAAATTTCCAGATAATCCCATTTACTCATGTGAATCTACGTAAAACCAATGTACTAAAAAAAAATCAATGCTCGCAAGCATTAAAGCGATTTCGAATCCAACGCAACCGAACAAGTTGGGGGGGAAACCTCCGACTTCTAGCTTTCTTTTCGTCGATAAAAGGGTGAGTTTTTCTTTTACTTTTCTCCTTTCTCTGGCTTTGGAGAGAGAGAGAGAGAGAGAGAGAGAGAGAGAAAAGCAATGCGTTCGGCGACAGCGGGGGTATGCGGTCGGCATGGCGTCGAGAGTCTACTCGATGTATTATATCGCATAAATCCAGGATCTGAGCCGTTGATGTGATATTTGAATCAAATTTACATGTAATTTTTTGTTTTTTTACTAAACCGAATGGATAAATCATCCAAAAATATAAAAAATATCGGTTAAAATATGTGATACTATTCTTTTGCATGGTTTCTGTCTGGGTGTCATTCAAAAAATTCTTATCAATCGATCGTCATTAGATTACATTGATGAACGTATGAGATATGAAATAATCATGGAAATTCTTCACCGCTTGGGAGGCGAGTAAGAAAGATTGGTACTCGCAAGTTTTCGCCACATTCCCGTGGAGCTGAGAAATATCATCCGTTGGTGAGTGCAATTTCTCTGTGTTACTCTCGACCGGCGAATGGTAAGCACGCACGAGGGGACATAAACGCCAATGATAGCCTTGTTCTGTGGGGGTTTCGCTTTGGATAGACTTAAATTAAATACTTACATGTAAATCATCATCTTGACCGTCAAATTCTTATCCAATGTATAACTGATCTAAATGAAAAAAAAAACTTTCTGCAGAAATCTCCAGATAAATCTCTATAAAATCCAAAATAATATGATAAAATAAATTTATATTTATTTATTCCTACCAGTCGAATTTTGGCACATAATTTCCACCGTTTATCTAATTTTTAATGTGCACAATCAGTTTGGATGCGCACGCATCCTCGGTGTGCCGTCACCTACGCGAGCTTGCATAAGCATAGAAGCTCCGGATTATTACAGGAGCTGATTAGTCCACTGCCTTGAGGCCCATGAGCATTTTAGCATCCTCGGCCTCGAATTTCTAATAGATAAGCCAATTTATCAAAGATCCAGACCGTCCGTTAAGATTTCCAACATCCAGCATTAATTTTCTCACGGACAGATTGAAAATGTGTAAAAAAAAATTCATTTGGTGGAATTCAGTATAACACCAGCGGCGGCGACAGCTCGAACCACCGTTCCTTTCACCATTGAAAGCGGGCCCCACATGCTCCTCTGGGCATCCTTTCCTCTGCTTTTTTAACCGTCAAGAATGTTCACCTTGTGGGACAACTGTCTCCCTCAACGAATTTATTCAACGTCCAGGATCCACCATCTTTGTATTTTTAAACCGTAAAATCAAACGGACGGTTGTAATAGGAGTGAGCCCTCCCAGCTGAACCGTTCATGGAATATTGTCTTCGTGGGAAAAGGCTTCCGCCGTTTTATTACCGAGATACGAAGCAAGGGAAAGGGGCGCTGGAGTTCCGACAGCGGCTGAAGTGAACTTCGTTACTCGCGCTACATGAGGACTGCACTGCAAAAACCAAGTTTTCACATAATTCGATTATTAAAAACTTTTAATGGTATTTATTTTATTTATGAAAATCTAGCCAAAGTAAAGGATAGAAAACTTGCTGTGAATAAAATTATAAGTTCAAGTGCAGTCGCTATTAAATATTTTTAAAACCATAAGAATTTATTTATTATCAGTGTTGTCGGAATTCGATTGCCCTCACCGGTTAAACCGGTTCTGCTGTAAACCGGTCGGTCGGTCTAGCCCAATGCAGTCCAATTATAGATTTTTTAAAATTTTTTTGATGTTATTAATAAAATAAAATGTGAATTAAATAATTATAATATTATAATAAATTATATATTTAAAGTGATATCCATGGTTTAAATTTGTCAAAATTATATCATATTATTTTTTATTAAAAAAAAGGATTCATGCAGTTGAACCGGCCATCAAACCGATTGAACTTTGAACTGGAAGCCTAACTTGTTCCACCATCGGTTCGGTTGTGATAGCAGTATTTATTATAAATATTTGGATGTTAAAAATTCGTGTATCGCGGGAGATTGGCTGATTCGATGCATCCTCGATGAACGGGAGAGGAATTTCTACAATGTCGCAGTTGGCCGCTTTCTTCGCCGTCAAATAATGGGCATGATTTATCCTCGCCGTTGCAAATAGCGACACGATGGATTTGTCCCACATGTGATGGGATTGCATGATTAGACGACGAAATATGGTTTCGTTTCGTTTCTATGCAGGCTATAAACCACGGGAAATCTTATGGGCACGAAAATGAAAGGGTGGGGGATCCAGGTTTTGTGAGCTTGCAAAACCTATGGAGCAGGTGAAACGTCTCTTTTGAAATATCATGGGATCAAAGTGGGCCAGGATTTATATTCCGGTACGTTGTGGCGGTTGATATGCAGGATTAACTTTAAATTGTAACAGCACATTAATTATGTGTCGTGTCGGGAGACGAGTTCATGCAAATTTTATCTCCTAAGGCTACTGATGACTTGAGTTTTGATTAGATATACCAACATATTTTATCAAAAAAATTAAATATAATTACATCTTGTTAAAAATAACAAATATGTTTACACATTATTTTAAACGTTTATTTTATATTTGTCAAATTATAAGCGTTATTCGTCAGAGAGTATTTTTGGTAAATTTAAAATAAACTTTTAAAATAGACAGGCATATTGGTTATTTTTGATAAAATACGAGTGCATCCCAAATTATTAGAAAACTATATTGATATATCTGTAAAAGGCCTTCCCAATAAATCTCAATTTGGGACAGAAGTCTGTGAGTTCATGAATGCTGCCTTAGATTTCAGGGGGGAAAAAAAGGTAATAAAAATAAAAATAATTAAAAAAACCCACACCTTCCTTTTCTTTTACCTTTTTGGGGTTGATTGGCATATACGTGCCAAATTGGGTTTTGGCTGGAGCACCGATTCCCCGTTGCCATTTTCAAAAGTTCACGGCTAGGGTAAGAATTTTCTTGAAGGCGATGTGCAACTGCTGGGGGAGATGCACTTCCAACAGGATAAAGCAGAATGAAATCAGAATTTTGACGTATTAACTGCCTGATTGTTCCATTAGCTTTGGACATTGTCAGACTATCCACTTTTCGAAAATGAAGTAAAGTGGATAGAGTCAGTGACATTGTCAGATGGCCGATGTTCAATGGATTGGGAGAGCCGTTTGGCTGCTGCTTGACTGGATGGGATTGAAGTATTTTGCTATTCACCCAATTTCCATGAGTCGCTTGGGCAGATATGTTCCTAGTAAATGGCGATAGGGAAGTGTTTAGTTTTCAGATTCTCACCCAACGGCCAATACCATTTATTCAACTAACAAACTTCCCTTTCCCATTAAAAATTTGAACCATATTTTTTCTAAAGTTTAAATTCAATACCTTTCAAAGTTAGAAACTTGGTCATTTATTTGAGCTGTGGAAGTAAATAGAGTGATAAAATATTAAAATATCATGATTTTTTTTAATTTAGATGTATATTTATATGTAATTGGTGGATTAAACTAAAAATAAGTAATAATATATTTGAATTATATATGGGACAATGACTTGTAGATCTTTTCCACCAAAATTTTGGTGGAAGCTTTTTAATTTGTTGTCTACCACATGTAATTTAATAAAATTCATTTTGGCCAACATGCTGGGCGCTGTTCATTAAGATAAAATATTTGAAGCTATCTTAATTAGAAGCATGTATGGGTCACAACATTTGAAACTAAATAAAATTATATTTAAAATATGAAA
>JAYJMB010001156.1:0-17052 GCA_036873735.1 Pouteria campechiana
GCTTCTTATCAGGTTGGCAAACAGCTTGACTTTAGGCAGCTGTCCGATAAAAAATGCATAGAAATGCTGAATTGCCCTAAGAGGTACAATTGCCCACCATAAGGCAGCATCCATGTGATACATTTTTGCTGAAAGATTTTACTTTCTCAGGTATTCCTACTTCTTTAAAAGAGTGCATCGAACATACGGCATGTGATTAGATTTAACACCAAAAAATGCTGTCACATGCATTAAGGGAGGACAAACATATTTTTCCTTCTTCTTCTTCTTTTTTTTTTTTTCCAAATTCAACTTCTTAACATGATTGTTATTACCATTTTAAAGAGGCTGGAGCAGTGGTCGGAATTGATGGCATAAAACACATAGCTGAGAAAAAGAATGTGGTCGGAGATGGTGTAGAGAAGATATCGGAGGAGTGGGAAGCTCAAAAGAAGTCATTCTGTCAACTGACAGGCGAAAAGCAACCCACTGAAGTAGGAACTGATGAATTTGGCAGGGAGTTGGAGCACTTGTTGAAGGATTGCTAGTTGGGAATTGCCAATCCAAAATGACCTGAAAATTTTCTGATGCCCCATTTGCAGCCCAATGAAGCAACGGTCATTAATGGGTATTGAAACAACAACCCAAAGAAGCTTGGGCCTGTGAACTTGGGAGTTGGAACACCTGCTGACTGATTACCCAATGGTAATCACTAATCGAAAATGACCTGAAAATAGCAATGACCTTGGTGCCTGACACGTTGAAGATCTCTCTTGAAGAACCAAGCTCACTGCTGAAAGAAAGTCAAGCTCTTACAACTTGAGATTGAGCAACTGGATTGGCTCCATCAGCTCTCACTAGCCATTACTCCATGCATCGAGCAGCTACAATTGCCGTCTTGCTGCACATCAAACAATAAGAAGCGAAGAACTCACATCTGCTTTTTTTCCATCCTACCGGCATGCATTTCATGTTCTATACCGCCGTGCCAATCTTCACCATGTATTACCAGAAGTGTGACATTTACGGCCTTTTCAATTTATTGGACATTAAGATGTTATTTGCTGTTTATAGGCGGTTTTTCTTGGTTTGTTGTGCTTTCAGAGCTGTTGCTCCTGTAAACATCATTGAGTTTGGTGGATTTAACAGGATTACATGGTGAATGCAGCAAATTTTTCCCACTCTTTTTTCCAGATATGTAGTTATAAAGCCCGACTAAATACCTGATGGCCGCCCCATCTTGGATGATCAATACCCTAGTTCCCAAGCCAATCTCAGTCCTTTAATCGAAATCCAAACGCATCTCGCATGGGTTCCCTGCTTGGATTTTAGTGTACACGGCTTCCGTGGATGTCTTGGTTCCGTGTAGGCCTGCTGTGGAGTTAGGATCCTAACGCGTTCTTGGTTCGAGGGGGTGATTCTGTGTCAGCTTATTTTCAAGAAATTGCAAGAATGTGTGGGCGGTTGAAGGCATTCCACATAATTGGCGATCCATGTTTGCAACTGGATTAATAAGCTGCGAGATTCAAAAACCGTCCAATACATACGAGGTTTGTTAAAAATCGAGTATGTTTGGTTTTAGGGGATAGAATGGTAGAACATTCCTTGTGGAAAAAGAAATATAAAAGCTATTTTTTCTCTTCTTTCTACATCGCTGTAATATTTAACTCCTCTTAATTAACTTATTTTTTTCATCATTACCTATTTTTCTTTTAAAATTTTTCATTTATTTTATCTTTATTTGTTTACAGCTCATTTACCTTTTTCACACTTTTTATTTTTCATCCTTTTTTCAATCTCTTTTGCCTCCAACCAAACACAGTACAAGAGTGACACTGAAGCAGCCGCACGTGGAATGACGGTTGAATTTCGATAGCCTGGGCCGAATCGGTCCGGGCAAGCGGCCCACGAGAACGACATAGAATTTCGTCATTCGTGTCAGGTGCTGGCGTGCGTGTTGGCCAATGGCCCGTGGCAAGTCGCAAGCTTCTAAATAAAGTCTGCGTCCGAGCTCACACTCAGTCTAGGGTTTTTACCAGCCGCTTCGTTTCCTTACAAGAGCTCGGCTTCTCCATCTGCTTCGGATCCAAGGTAAGGCTTGTTCATTCTCGAATGCCTGGTATATATTCTCAGTGCATTTCGGACCCGTTCCTCACTGATCTGCCTATATTGTCCTCTTCCGCCAACATTTCTTTTCCTTTCCCGTTTTTGCAGCAATTTCTTTTTTCTTTTTTCTGGTGAAATGGATTTTCTCTTTACTTGTGTGATGGTTGGATTGATATCGCAGAGAAATCGTTTGACTGTGAAGCATAAATACTCTGCATATAAAAGAAGCGTGACTTGAATGATGGATCTACTTTTCAAAAAGGAAAAAAAAGTGCCTCGGGATAACAAGATCTAATGCCTGTATTCTCCTCTTATATCTACCTAATTAACTGCATTGGGGAAATTGGATCGAACTTGTGCAACTAGATCGATCCAGATAATCCATGGTTTTTCCGCAGAAAAAAGTACTTCCGAAACTGCACGTGTATTGCAACATTGTATGTTGGAAGTGATTGTTGTTTTAGCTGGCAGAACCTCAACCCCTGTTTTTGTATATTTTGGTTGATTTTCATAATTCTTAGACCATGTAAAATTGATCATTACTTCTAATTTCATCCCCATTGGACAGTAGAGAAGAGGCAATTTTAGTTGACGTACTTGTGGCCCTGCTGAACAACCACTATCCGCCTGTTTTACCCATGCACTTTAATTTGGGAGTGAAGGAATTTTTTTTTTGCAAATTCAATAAGATATGAAAACAATTTGGTGTTGAAAAGATTTCTGCTGAAAGATTTGAAAACTCTACCTCCCCCCCACTCATACACACGCTTTGTTTGCATCATTGATTTGATGCATTTGCCATCTGTTTGTATTCTGAATTTATGTTGGGGTTCAGGAGTAATTCCATTCAAAGTGTGTCGTCAGCAACAATGAGGCCTATTTTCTGTGGCAACTTTGAACATGATGCTCGTCAATCTGATCTGGAGAAACTTTTTGCCCGATACGGGAAAGTCGACAGGATAGATATGAAGTCAGGTAAGTCTTTTCATCTGCTTGGTTCATTTTTGTGAATCTCGCAGTTAAGTGTATCAGGATTCCATATAACGTGTGCACCTTCTGTTTGATTCGGTTGTTTTATTCCTTGTCCCGGTCAGACTGGTCGTTGCTCGCTTGGATGAGGCTGTATCTTTGGGAAACATCTGATGGCATTTGTTGGTTTTCTATCTAATAAGTTTTATTAAGTTATGAGTTTCTAGCTGTAATAACTGCAATTTAGTTCACCTTGATTCATTAGTAAGTGCTGGAGATGAATCCTACACGAGAATGGAATGCTTTTTCTACTCTGTTATCGCAACGCAATTTTAATGGATCACAGTATCCGAGTGGGATATGTTCATGAGAGTTGAATGAATTGACGAAGCTTTTATATATGTAGGATCTAATAGTCTTGAATAGATAGATAATGAGGTAGACACAATTATATTCGAACTCTTACGTGTGAGCACATCCTACCAAGAAAAAGGCTGCATATCAGGCAGGGGGGGCCTCCACTTACAAAGGTGATAGTTTTGGGACCGCATGGATTCTTCATAAGTACTGCTGCAACGTATTCTGGACTGCATAAAACGGCAAAGGCAGTCCTTCAGTGTCATTGAAGGGGTCAGGATAAGTTTAAGAAAGCAGTATGTTTTTGAAGTATTAGCCCCAATACTCAACAATTTCTTTGGCGCAGGAATGTCTAGGAGCATCCATGCTCCTCCGGGCTGATGGCTCTTGTGCATTACCTTTCCTGTCCGTGCCTGGGCTTCATCTTAAGTTTTTTCAGAAGAGCTGATCTTATCCACAATGGCATCAGCTTACATTCTCCCCGAGACACCATTGCCTTTCATTCCTCATGACCTCTGCCCCACTTCAATCCGAGACATGTTCCAAGGTAGAATCCATGCCGATCTTGCAGCCACATGGAGAAGGCACTTTCTGTTCGATGTACTGCCATGAGACACCTACCTTTGGAATATTGTTCCTTGACATCCATTTAGTTCAACACACAAGGTCTGTTCCTGATTTTTTCCCTGGTCAGTTGGTTTCTGGCTTTCACAGAGATGGTTAGATCTGTTTCATTTCTGGACGGGGCTTTTGTAAATTTTTTATTGCAGCTGTCACTGGCAACTTACGTGAGGGATCCTTATATCACAGGGTTTCTTAGTTTAAATTGTTTTCTTTTCCTTTTTTCCTTAATAGGAAATTGCTTCTCCATCTCTTCTGAATCTTGCCTTTCTAATGTTTAGGATTTGCTTTCGTCTACATGGATGATGAGCGTGATGCTGATGATGCAATTCGAGGACTTGACAGGAAAGAATTTGGCAGGCATGGTCGCCGTCTTCGTGTCGAATGGAGTAAGGTTGTGCCCTGTTTTGTTTTTAAGGGTTTGCATACCATTCTATTGGTGTTTGTTAATTCATCTTATTCAAGTACCTCTTTGCCCTTTCCACAGCAAGAACGAGGAATTAGAAGACCTGGTGGTTCGAGGAGATCAGGTGATTTGAAGCCTTCAAAGACGCTGTTTGTTATCAATTTCGATCCAATACATACCAGGACAAGGGATTTGGAGAGGCATTTTGAGCCGTATGGGAAGGTGTTGAATGTGAGGATCAGAAGAAATTTTGCATTCATTCAATATGAATCGCAGGAGGATGCAACTAAAGCATTGGATGCAACAAATGAGAGGTTCCTGTCTTTTCATTCAATTCTTTTGGTCACACCTAGTAATCGTATGAAATATTTAACTGAAAACAGTTTTTGCCTTTGTCACAGCACTAGGTATTATTTTGCACCTAGTTGTGAAAAAGTTATGGGCCTGTTTGGTTGATGAGACGAGTGCTTCTGACACACTTCTCCAGATGCTTGAAATTACTTTTCTCAATGCTAAAGTCAATTTTGAATGATCATGTCCAACCATTTTTTCGAACCCCACCTCTAACCATCGAGAAGTCTAGACAAAGCACATATATGTTTTTTTTTTCTTTTTCAAAGTGCTGTGAAGCTATTACTCAACAAATGTTGGACTAAACCTTCCAACAAGCATCTGACTGTGAGATGTGTGCTTGGCTAGTTGTTTGTGCACCCAAATGGCCCCTAAATTTTAATGTTGCAAAAAGGTTGCTTTAAGAAAAAGTGGCGCTGATTTCACCTTCGGTTGGGTCTTCCAAGGAACTAGACAGACATTGAGTTGGTTTCTTTGCTGGCTGTTAACAGATCTTTCATTATCTTTTTATCTGCCTGCAGTCGGTTGATGGATCGCGTCATTTCAGTAGAGTATGCAGTACGTGATGATGATGACAGAAGAAATGGTTACAGCCCAGATAGGAGGGGCCGTGAGAGGTCCTCTGAGAGAGGAGGTCGTGATCGAGAGCGATCCGCCAGTCCTTATGGTAGAGCTGCAGAGAGGGCTAGCCCAGATTATGGCCATGGTCCCAGTCCCTATTCAAAGCCTGAAAGGAAAGGTAGTCCTGGTTTTGGCAGAGCTGAGAGTCCTGCCTATGATAGGTACCAGAGGTTAGTATTCTGAGCCAATTTTCATGTATTCCAATGATAGTGGAGTTAATAATCTCTAATGGATCTCTCACTGTCTTCTTTCACATCAGCAGTCCCTCCCCCCCAAGGCGGGATAGATCTTGAAGAATAATGGTTGAGGTTTTGTAAGCTTGTTTTTATCAGGTAATGTTCCCATTCTCATTATGTAGCCTAGGTTATTTTCTTAAGTGGGTTTGTTTGTTGCTAATCCTGTGAAATTACATGGATTCTACCTCTGAACGGGCATTCAATTTAAGGCATGTACATTTCAATTTGTAAGGCTGTTGAATGTTTAATTTCAACTTTTAGGGTTTGTTATTGGCATCTAAACTGTTAGGATTTGTTATTGGCATCTATACTGTTAGGATTTGTTGTTGGCCTCTTAACTATGTATTTTAGTGTGCTTTGGAGTACCCTTAACGCCACCCACAAAGTTTTGCGGGACCAAGATTTCACTTTTGCATAAAATTTCAGAAGAAATCATCAGTTTACTGCCAAATTTGCCTGAAAATACAGATATACATGCTCAGTTTTGTGCTGCCTCAGCACTGAAAGCAAGCATCGGCTGGGTGTATTCCAGCAAGATGTAGATGATGAGATATAGAGCCAAGCAGAATATGGCACGTACAACGCAGGCTCAAATAGGAATTATGGCCATTCCAGCGAAATCACTTTTTGAGTTTCAGGGTCCTACCCTGAAGAACTAGGAACTACGCCGCAACACTCAACAGGCCAAAGAGGATGATTCTCTCTCTAGTCAAAGCCCAGCAAATAGATGGACTAAACTGTCAGTACAGCAACATGTCAGAAGGGTTATATTTCTAGCGCAAATCAGTTGCCCATGCCCATCTTCTTTTCGTGTCTTTCATGTAGTGGGGCGGAGATTGAATGAGCAGATTCTATGAATGGCGTTGGTAGGAAAGGTGTGTATCCAGAGGGCTGCATAGGTTACATGCATGTACAACCGAAGGATGTGGTTTATCGCCCCAATACGATATTTTGTGACGTCCGCACTTGTTGGTTTAGGGAAGTGAAGCTTGTTGAATCCCTGAAAGAAGGCCGTCTGCGGTCATGCTACGGATGCTATTTGTTCGATTACTTGCATCTGTATCTGGTCCTAACCTAGGAAATGATTTGGACTGGTTCTAATAAGTGTAGCATGAGCAAGGAAAAAGAGCCATTCGATCCCCACGTAATAAGAGGTGCCCGCCTTTGGTATCGTTCTTTCTCTTTGGGAACACTGCAAAAAAGCGAGGGCTCGTGATGTCTTCTTCCCATCTGCCTTTAACGTTTACTTATGACTGGTCACCGTTTGATATGATTAGCTTGATCAGCAGTCTGATTTATGGGCATGGTAGGCCACAGCCCAATCACGTGATTTTCATAGGGTGGCCCTGGGCTCTGATTAAATTGCGTCTTGCATTGCGTTACTTTGTTCTTTGCAAGGGAGAACCTGAGGTTTTATACGAATCTCATGCACGCTCTTGGACGTGGACGTCCATAGGGATGGCGTTAAGAGTGGTTAAAAGTTTTTAAATGGCAAAATTACTCTCCACGAGCCCTTTTTTCCCTCTCGTCTTTGGAAACGATTCAATTCAAAATGAAAGCAATGACATTTTCATGTTAAACTTTTTGTAATCTTCACTAATAATTTTAGAAAATATTAAAACCCTGGCTATTTTCGTTATTAAAAAATTTTAATTCCATTTTCTAACATCATAGATGATCGTTTTTAGATGGACTGTAACATTGGAGGTATGTGCAAGAGATGATTAAAACCTCAAGGGCACACTTATAAAGAGCAAAGCTACCCGGTATCGAGTGATGAGGCATTTGGATGTTGTACCCGTGCTATGGAAGGAAAATTAGGTGGTCCATTCAAAAGGCGGGATGTGCAATATGCATGCAAGCCATCTTTGAACGGCTAGCTGGTATGCGTCGCTACCATTTCTCGTGTCTGGGGTTTAGGCCACGAGACACGATAGCTTTCCTTTATAGAGGTCGATTGTCGGACCCTTGGCAATTCATATGGACCACTTGAAAGCAGACGGCTGCAATGACACGAGACAATGGCTGACAAGCTTCCAATCTTTTTCACGCGCCCGTGCCGAGTAATGTGCTTTTACTGTTTGGAGTTTTCTCCCTCGCTTGCATGCATGTGGCATTGACGTATCTCAATCCTTTGCAGATGCCTACTGGCAGGCTCAACATCGCCTATCCATACCATTGCCTTAAATTCTGAATAATTTAAATGATAACAGGTGAAGCACGGCTGCTTTATCCTGCTGCCAAAATGTAGGACGGCAATCGTCTGTAACCCGGGTTATTGAGTCACCCTCACTCTCTGACCGAGGACAAAAGCAGGCCTTCAATGGATCTTTCATTCATCTCACCGCCCACAATACTTATTTAAATACAACATATATTGTTCATATTAAAAACTTTCAAATCTGACAATCAGGTGGGCCATCGAAATTAAAAATTATAAAAATATAATACGGGCCAATTTTATGCTATTTAAAATTTTATTATTCATTTGTCTAAACTATAAATATATATTTAACAATTTAGATGATGTATATAATATCATATAAATCACCAATAGTCATAGAATAATTTTTAGGGTGAAAACATCCATTTTACTGTTCTTATTTCCTATGGCTTATGTGAGTATCTGATTTGGATATTTTTAATATAAATGGTACAGTGGTATACTTTATATTTTTAATATAAATGGACCTCTTGGCTGCTATGGTTGGGTTGGGTTGGGTTGAAAAAAATGCAAAGATGCAACCTGATTTAAAAATTTGGTTTTAGTTAATATAGCTATTTTCTTGTAACTTAATTCAATTATTTTAACATTTTTTAGAAACCCTATTTAATCTTAACATATCTTTTGTTTTATAAAATAAAAGCGCAACTTCAAAACTTAATTCCACTTTCATCTTCTCCTTGAAAGCTAGCGCGGCTCCATACTTCTCTTCCAACATATTAACATTTATATATTTATTTTTAATATTAATATATAAAAATCTAGCTCTTATAATTATATTTATTATAATTAATTAATAGATTAAATATGTAATTTCGCAAATATAATATATTTTATCATGAATCATCAACTTAAGTTCCACTAAAATTTATGAGTTGGGTTTAGAGTTGGATTTAACCAGACTGGATTTACAAGTAGGGTTGGTTAAAATTTTTACAAATGGGGTTACTATTGGGTTGACCTTGACTGGTGTATCCCAACCCCAACCCCAGTTGCAATTTTACCCAGCATACATAGAATATAATACACTCTCTCTCTCTCTCTCTCTCTCTCTCTCTCTCTCTCTATTAGGGTGGTTGACATGGGTATTTCTAAGTCAAGTTCAAAGCGCGGGTAAGCCTTGAACAACATAATTTATAAGTAATCACCTTGGAATTAAATTACTCAGCTAGTAAAATACTTGATTATGTAGATATTTTAATATTTTACCTTTTCTTTGAAATTATTGTGCAATTTTTTTTATTGTCCCAGCTTCATTAGTGGTGTTACTTTCCCTAGACATGTTCCAGCAGCTCTGCGGGTGCAAAGAGCAAACAAACAAGCATCGATTCGCGTGCTGCAACCGTTAGAAATAAATAAAGGACCCAACCACTTCGTGTCCGACGCCTAGAGCACGAGCAACCGTCGCGTCATACATCACTGCGGTGGGGAATAAAAATCGTCACCCATTTTGAAAGGGTTTAAATAGCCGTGAATTGTCCAAATCATCCAAGAATAATGTGGGTAAAAAATAAGTTTCAACAAGAACTTAAACTAAGTTTCAACAAGAACGTTAGAGGATATTGGGAGTATTTTAGCGTAAATACTATGATACTTAAGTCAGTAAAGGGTTATTAAAGATGATGGAATGGTAGTAAAAGCTTATATTTTAAGATACATACTTGAGTATATTTATCCGGGATGCTTACATTGCCTATATGCGAGTGGGATGAGAATTCTCGTTTAAAGGAGGATTCCAGAAGAATACGCATCCTGAGTTTTGGTCTCGTGGGACTGCATAGTGAGCGAGAAAAGATATCCCAATAAAGTAGGTATCTGATGTAGCGTGGTACCAACTGGATATTTGGATATCTGTATTAAGATTTCCTAATACCAGTCCCCCTTTAAGGAGACATGGTGAAACCTATCTTTTTATTTGCTTGATCTTCTGTGTATGTAGTAGGACCAAAAACTCCTCCTGGTCTGGCTGAAGCAAGGTCGAGAACTCATCTTAGTCGGGCATAGTTTAGCAGGACCAGGAACTCCTCTCGTTTGTGCCGAAGCAGGACCAGACGCTTCTTTCGATTGGGTCGTAGTGGGATTGAGAACTCCTCTTGGTCGGGCATATAGCAGGACCAGGAACTCTATATGGCTAGTCTGAAGTGGGACTAGGAACTCTATATGGCCGGTCCGAAGGAGGACCAGACGCTCTTCTCGATCGAGCATAGCAGGATAGAAAATTCCTCCTGGTCGGGCATATAGCGGGACCATGGACGTTGTGAAGCGGGATCAGGAATTCCTCCTGGTCGAACGTATAGGGGGGCTAAGAACTCTGTCTGGGCCAGCTGAAGCAGGACCAGACATTCCTCTCGGTTGGGTCGTAGTGAGACTGAGAACTCTTTCTGGTCGGGCATATAGGGGAGTCAAGAACTCTGTCTGGCCAAGCTGAAGTGGGACCAGAAGTTCCTCCTAGTCGGGCCATAGCAAGACAGAACTCCTCCTGGTCTGGCGTATAGTGGGGCCGGAAACTCTGTCTGGCCGGGCCAAAAAGGGACCAGACGCTCCTCCGGGTTGGGCCGTAGTAGGACTGGGAACTCGATGGCCTCTGTTTAGGCACGCCCTTTGATTCGATACTGCCAAACCGGTCTTCTTGACCTGTTCCAATTTTTGTTAGGAAAAGCACTAGCAAAGTAAGGATTTGTTCATCACTTTATTAAATCAGTTGTATATTGATATGAAAAGGTAGATAGAATAGATTTTACTAATAATACATCCTTAGCTTTCTAGTTTTTGGGATGTGTCTTCATGGTGATCTACAATCTTTAGAAATATCGGATCAGTGCTCAAAAATGTATAATGTGATTTCAGAAAATATCGAATCCTCTTTTCTGCCTTTCTCCAGCAACCTATAAAAAATGTTAGATCTGCTTCTTGAGACATCTTGCAATATTAGGGTTAATGAAGTTGTCCGTTAGAGACCTATGAGAAAGCCTTGAGCCGCATGGTTTATTTGGGGACATCGGATTCGTCTTTCATCCTTTTTGTGGGAACCTACAATATTAGAAATATTGGATCTGTCTTTCATCCTCTTTGCGGGAACCTGCAATATTAAAAATATCAAATCTCCTTTAGGCCTCACTATGGGAACCTGCAATATCAGAAATATCAGATCCATCTTTTGGCCTCTCCACGGGAACCTCCAATATTAGACATATTAGATCTGTCTTTTGGCCCTCTTTGCGGCAACTTGTAATCTTAAAAATACTAGGTTCGTTCTTCATGTCATCCTGCAAATATTATAAATAACAAATCCGCTCTTCATGACATCCTGTAGTTATTGTAAACAACGGATCTGCTCTTCATGGCGTCTTTCAGTTATTGTAAGCACTGGATTTGTCTCACGTGAGATATTATAACTTAAAATAGCTATCATTGCCTGATACAATTAAAAACTTGAGAAAAGATCACTGAAATAAATTAAAAATAAATCCCATCTTGTCACGGAACTGATTTAGAATTGGTTCCGCCTGGCCACCACTCCCTCTCATGGAGCCGTCTATGACAATTTTAGCAAAGGAAGCGGATGTACACATTGGATGACTCATCTACGGAGCCATTGGGCCTTCGGACTATGGAAAGTTGTGGCTTGCATCCTTACTCAGACAAGTCGTCCTGCGCTAATTGCAATGCCTCAATTGATTTGGACAACTCTTGAGCGATTCTCAAGCGCTTACATAAGTATTCACAAATTCTTAATGGACTTTCGCATAGAAGACCCGGCAAAGGAGTCTTTGAATACAAATCCGCAAGCTCCCGTTGCATTATCATCACCTAGATCTATGACATGTGTTATTGCTTTTTCTTGAAAGGTACTGGATGGAAAAAGGGTGTCTTACGTTGCTGTTGTGAGTATATATGTCTTGAATTTTTCTATTGAGTTGAGCCTACAGATGTAATCCAGTAGGAGCTATCGTTGATTAGAGGCCAAAGATCTATTGAGCTTGCAGATGTAATCCAATAGGAGCTATCATTGATTAGAGGCCGAATATCTATTGAGAATATCGTGCAACTGGCCACAAGGAAGGACCACTGACGGCTCCGTGCGTTTATCAGCTAAAGAAGATTATTATTATTTTTTTCTGCATGCAACCAAAGTCAGATGGAACCAGTCCCATGGTATGGCCCTTTTTGCATGCAGGTGGAAGTGGGTCAGCGGATCCTCAGTTTCGTCCTCTTCGCATGCAAGGCGAAAGAGGCTTAGCGGGTCCCGGGTTCCATTCTCTTTAGATACAGGGCGATTGCCGAGCAGCGATCCCTCGGTTCTATTTTTTGAAGTTGTTGCATTACAATTGATCAGTATGCCTAGCATTTGCTCAAGCTTCCCGGTTTTATAACAAGGCTATGTCACGGGCGAGCTATCAGCGTTGCAGAACTATGTCACCGTCTTATTCTCCACCACCGGCTGGTGCTCATAAACCTGATACACCGACAGCATCGAAAAATCGCTTTTCAGCTTCTCGACTTCGCGGTTTCGCCAACGAAGGTGATCTTTGTATCCCTGAGGAAGTCCACCAAGGGCCTTCTGATCTTGTAGTGTATGTCAATATTCAACCTGAACTTGTAGATGAGGCAACGGGAGTCGACGTAGAGGACGATGACAGAGAAGGGGTTGTCTTTGAAGCTGCGAGGGGAGTATATGAAGCTGAGGTAGAGGCAGAGGCCGACGACGAGGAAGAAAAGCCTACGGATTTTGGATTTTGACGGCAGTAGGGGTAGTGGGTTGAGGCAGACAACAGAGATGAGTTTCTGCAGCCATGGCTGATCATGAGGAAGATGAAATTAGATTCATCTGAATTTATTTTGCTGCCCAAAAACCAAAAATTTTATTAAAATTAGGAATCATATTTTATCTTATTGAGATGGCCAATAGAAATAGCGTTCGGTAGAATTAGGCCGTCAGACCATTGCCAACTGACTAAACCAGGCCGAACGCATGTGGCCAGTGCGTCCAGCCCAGCCAGACAAAAGTGGGCGGCGACGAGCACTGGCGAAGGCGCATATCATCGATGGCAAAGACTACGATGGCAACAATGGGGCAACGAGTGTGGTGCATGGCAGAGGGCAGACAGAGATGGGTTCCAATAGCCATGGCTGCTGGTCGTGGTTTTTATCTTTTATTTCCTGCAACTGGCGTGCAGGTTTGGTGTGGAGGAGATACGTTCGGCGACATACAACCAATGACGATTATCCGGTCGAATCGGATTGGCCATCCAGCGGTTGTCAGTGACGGTGGCAAAAAAAAACCGTCTTGTCTGTGCATGAAGATGCATGCTACGCAATGGACCTTGCGAGCGAAAGCAGGGCGACGCATGGATGCTGGTGTTGCGCAATGGGCCTTGCGAGTAGATCCGTGTCTTTGACCTCCAGCGGATCCATCTCTCTGACTTCTAGCAGATTCGTTGTTTGTACGGCTTAGTTTCCTCTCATTTCTAGTTTCTATGTAGGAGCTTTTCCAGAACTGTGCTTGAAATGGACCAGCTTGCTCGTTAAGCAGTTTTCATGTGGTGGCAAGTTTTATGTGGGAGTTTTTGTTAGGAATTGTGTGTCTAGTCGGTTGGTGTGGAAGTAGAGGATTTATGAAGTAGCTGGGTCGTAATGCAGAAGCAGAGGATTTACAGAGTCATTGGGTTGTGGGACCATTGAGATTTTAGAGCCGCTGGGTCGCTGGACTGTAGGCAACTCACTACCACTTCTGCTAGAGTCATTGGTAGTTGGGTTCCCACGGGTCGTCCCCAAATGGAATGTTGATATAGCTCTCGAGAAGGTCTCACCTTGAATCTTGCAATACTAAAACAAGAAGGTCAAAGGACGCCTATAGTGTTTTCGGCATAAATACTTCGACGCTTATGTCAGTAAGGGGTTATTGGAGATAATGAGATGATAGCGAGAGCTTATATTTTGAGGCATATACCTGAGTATATTTATAGTTGAGCGTGAGTGCGTAGTTGGAATGCTTACATAGCCTATATGCATGTGGGATGAGGATTCTCATTTAGAGGAGGATTCTAGAAGGATACGCATCTTGAGTCTAGTCTTATGGGATTGCAAAGTGAGTGAGCGAGAAAAGAAATCCCAATAAAGTAGGGATTTGATGTGGTGCGGTGCCAATTGGATATTCGGGTATCAATGTTAAGATTCCCTAACAATTATTATGTTGCTTAAGAGCAATTTTGTAATTGAAATTCAACAGCATTATATACTAAATGCCATTAATTCAAACTAGCCACTTTCTTCGGGACTTGTTTAGATTGGTGGAAAAAAAGGGAAAAAATGATAACAAAAATAAAAAATTATTGGATGAAAACAAAGTAGAAAAGATAAATTAGTAATGAAAATAAATTTGACAGTTGAAAATTCTAAGGTTGGACGTGTAAATATTTTGTCTAATAAAGTTGAAAATATTTTCTCCTTTTTATCTTTTTTCTAAAAAGTGCTTATTGTGATGATGGGGATTACATGACATATAGCAAAAACTTGACATTTCTACATAAGAGGTTGCTGCGTATGAGAGTGAGATCTTGATCTCACATCGAGAGTGGATACAAAATTATTTTCAGGGGATCATATTATGTTTTGCATCAATCAAATCATAAAATATATTCAGAATAAAATTTAACATGTTTATATTACAAATAATCAAAATCAGATATTAATACGGGCTAAGATAAATAAAAGTTAAAAAACTTATATATTTATCACAAAAAGTCGTAGACTACTTTTAACAATATATAGATATTTTTATATATGTATTTAGTCAAAATACAAATATTTATTGAGATTATATAAATAATATAATCTATGGTGTTTATTATCTAAAAAATTTTCTACCATTAAAATTCCTTTACCATGGTTTCTTTTGGTACGACCATCTGATTTAGATGAATTTTAGTACTAACCAGTTAAATATTATTTTATAGTTGAATTAACATAAAAAAATAAAGTGAACCCTTGAAATGATTTTGGATCCCACCTTTGGTGTGGATGATTTTGGATCCCACCTTTGGTGTGGGACCTAGATCTCACACCCAAGCCACTCCCATTGCGTACCATTCCCATTGCGCACCAAGCTACTTTTAGGCTTCGTTTGGCCATGCGATGAGATTTAACACTTTTGTAAAAGTGCTGTTACAGCACGTTTAAGAAAAATAGTAATTTATAGCTTCTATCTAAACGTCAAAAATGAACTTTTACAGTAAAAAAAAAAATGCATGGAGGAACACGCGACCAACCTGATTCCCTACAAAAGCAAAAGCGCGTTTAAACCAAAATACTTTAACCTTACCTCATCGTACGGCCGAACGAAGCCTTAAGGCTGTTTGGTGGAATGGAATGGTTTATTATTTCATGGATAATTAAAATTTCTAAGCTTGACATGACATGTATTTCCTACACCAATTCTTCCTTTTTTATCATTATTTTATTTTAACCATTATTTACTTATATATCTTAATTTTATTTACTTTATAATTAACAACATCTTTGTATTTTTGATTTCATTCCGTCAAGAATTGTTGTTTGGTTGGAAGGAAGAAATGAAAAGGAGAAAAAAAAGAGCTAGAAAAGAAATAATATTATTAGTATAAAAAATAACGTCAATCATAAAAGTCAATAAATAAAAAATATATATTTCAATTAAAATAATAAATAATGATGGAAGAAGTAAAATTATTAAAGATAATTAAAAATTCTATTTTCTAAAAGAAAATTTATTTTTCCTAACCAAATAGCCCCTGGTAGAATCCAAAGACTGCTGGTGGCTGCACGCGTGCGGTTGGGTGGTCATCAAGCGTCTACTTTTCTAATCATTTTAATAGAATATTCTACGTGTTGTTTCATCTTTATCTAGTTAGGCTGAAAGGCTTCAGGACACGGCCGCTGAATTCCCATAAGATTATAAAATCTCAACCACTCGACAATCATAACTAATAGTGAATATGGTGGACTTAATCACTAGCACACTTATTAAGGTGGTCCACAAAACTGTTCATTTGAATTCAAATACTGCCACCTCTGCGTGGTATATTTAAGTGATTCTTTTGTTCCCATTGCAGAAGGTGGGGTAAGCCTGCCAAAAGCAGACACAGACCAGCAACGTACAGATAAACACTGGCATCCAATTTTTAAAATTTCTTAGCTACTGATTTATATCTAAAATGAAAAATTCTCAAGTGTAGCCAGGTTCTCCCTGTGACCTTATAATTTTTCATGCAATATGATAGTTTAATAAAATTTATGTCAACCATCACGCTTAAAATTATTTATTTTGCTTAAAAATATAAAAATAATATAGAATTAAGTTCATGTATGGGTGGGAATGGGTGTCTTAAATCAAGTTGGGACATCAGTTTCTCCAGTCAATTTCCAGCTTCTATTATGCAGGGCCACAACACAAAAATTTGGGCTAATTAAAATGAATTATTCTGGTGATATTGAGCTGTGGATGAGAAAATTTTAAATTTGAAATGAGAGGAAGTGGGCGAATAGACCAGACAACCACTCCTGAAATGGCCCCAGACCTACTCAATCTTTGAATTAGGCTTTGGATTAGTTCTTGATCTCCACTAAGACTTGACTTTTCAGTAGTTAAGATTGGTCACATCTGGTAACTAATCTTTGCATTTCTCTCAACATGCTTTCACGGTGCCGCATCTTCAATGGAAGGCGGACAGTTTAAATCACCCCCAACAATTTGTATGCGGTCGGTGGACATGCATTTGTGTAGCAATCATGGCAAATGAGGGAATGGAAAAATGCCATGGGCGGAATGCCTAACATTAAAGTTGGATTGCCGTAACAGAGGGGGCATTTGTAGTTTGTATACAGATAAACCTAATAAAGGAGTGGATCACAGCTGCAATTAAAAAAGCGATTTTAAATGCAGATAGCCATTGTGCCTGTGTTGATTTTTACACAATTCCCCCCTGCTGTCTTTCGATGATTCAGGGGTATATTTCTCATCATAGGAAAGAAGATTTCTAAATGAGTCCAATGAGTCCAAAGCCACGTATATTTCTCACCATAGGAAAGAAGATTTCTAAATGAGTCCAATGAGTCCAAAGCCACATATCTCTCTCTCTCTCTCTCTCTCTCTCTCTCTCTCTCTCTCTCTCTCTCTCTCACACACACACACACACACACACACA
>JAYJMB010001157.1:0-17048 GCA_036873735.1 Pouteria campechiana
CATGCAATTCCATCCCACCTTCAAACAGCCCATTCATTTAGACATTTTGTCAGACACAAAACATGCATTTCTAAATTATGTAGTATAGCAACATAGCACATATGAACTTCATTTCCTTTCTTATACATTTAATTCCTAATGTAATAATCACCATAATTACATCATAATCATGCTAATTTGGCCATAAAAATTAATTTAAAACAACCCTTGCATCATTGCATTCTGAAACAATCCTCACTTAAACTTTTCCACAAATAAGTTATAGACATGACTTGAAGCTTAATTCTCATCCATTCTAACTAATCTCTAACCTAATTAGCATTGTGAAAATACCATTTGATCACTAATTAACAAGGATTCATGCCCAAATAGATTATGTAATTAAGTTTATGCCGTAAATAGTCCATTCTTGCATTTCAACATACATCTTGCATCTCAGCAAACATCTTGAGTATACATGCTTGAAATTCAATTTTTCCACCTTCATTAAACTATTATTTAGCATAACATTAACCATTATTTAATGATTAATCACCTCTAAACATATTATTAAACCTTAATCATATCCAAACAGTTGGTGTTTTAAGGCTTTGTGTTGCAACTTCTCTTTTTGAGATTTAAACAAACATATAGCATGCATATGTTCAGTCTGAAATTTTTCCATCACTATTAAGTTACAAATCATCATAAATTAGCATCAAATAGTCAAAAATTATCATCCCTTGATAACCAAATTCATTTAAATGGATCATGACACCCAAATCAATGTCCAAATCATGCATCTCCACCCTCCATCATGTCATTCTTACTGTCTACTTTTGTGGATAGCAATATGGGCCTTTAATCATGTCCAAATCATTTTATTTACACTCCTAATTTTATCATAATACATTCTCTCATCGTTTCCCTAAAATTTCAGCAACGTTCCCATCCCTAATCATCCCCAAATGATCAACAAAATGGCCTAATTGTGCATATACCAAAAATTGAGTTAGGAAAATGAGTTTACCTTCTTTGATGAAATCAAGCTCTTCCTTTAATTCTCCTCTCAAATTAGCAAGGCCTCTCATATCTCAGCAACTTATTTTTGAGTAATAGCATCCCAAAGGATAAAAATGGGGTGGAAATGATCTCTGCTTTGCTTGGGAATTTTTCCCAAGCAATTTCGTTGGGATTTGATGGAAGATGGGGCAATTGCTTACTCATTCTCCCTGGTTAGGCATGAGAAGAGAGGAAGAAAATGGGGTGGGGGTGGGGACATCTCTTGCTTAGGGTTATTTAGGTTTAGACTTGGTGCTCCACAAGAATATGCCACACTATGCAAGCACAACTCTATTTAATCTTGTCCTTAATTTTTCACCAAATACAGTCTCATTAATTGAAGGGTATCTTTTTTATATGATATCCAAATGACATAATTTTTAATGAATTGAAAAGATAACTTCAATACCTAAAACTTTTATGTTAACAACATTTTCTAAATCATCCTAAAAATATATTCAAAAATTTAATTAAAGTGGCCCAATAATTCACAATTACTTTTTTAGCAGTTTAGAATAGTCTCGCTATTTTGATTGCAATTTCTTTATCCAATATCAAAATTAAGTGATTCTTGATTAATTAAAAAGAAAATTTTAAGATCTATAATTTATATTGAACACTTGTTCTAATTCATCCATTATCTATGTCAACACAATTGAACACAAATGGTCTATTTTCCAAATTTAATATTTTCTTAAAATAGAATTATACAGTTTTGAGTTTTTCTCAATCTTTCTTTTATTTAATTTCATTCCTTTTCACTAATTTTCATATAATTTTACCACATAAATTGTACCCATAAAATTTAATAATTTTCTTGCATAATTAAAATGATATCATGTAATTATTAAAACATATGTACATTAATTTCCATCTTAAATTATGCATCATGTCAAAAACTTTTCTAAACTTCTCATGCATTTGCTCATGCATTAAAATCATAATTTTTCTCATTAATTAATCATCAAATACCCAACATTTGGGTTTATCAACTGCAATTTAATCATAACATTATTTTCACATGTGCATATTAAATTCAGTATGCACTATTTTATCTTGAATTTCACAAATTTTCTTACTCCAAATTAAAATTTCAATTTTACTCACTATATAAAATTCAGAATCATGACTTTTTAATAATAATCTATAATTTAACACCACTAGGTATTATAGATAGATAATACTTGCATCCAACAATTTGATCACCTCTGCTCTCATAACTTCCTTCATATGTGGGTTAAGTCTTCTCTGAGATTCTTTATAAGTTTTTGCATCATCTTCTAGCAAAATTTTGTGCATGCACATAGTGGGGCTAATTCCTTTAATGTCTGCTAAGGTCCATCCTATAGCCCTTTTGTGCTTTTTCAACACATCCATCAGCTTAATTTCTTCATCAACAGACAAGTCAGAAGCAATAATCACTGAAAAAGTATTATTTTTACCTAAAAATACATACTTTAAGTTTTGAGGTAATTACTTAAATTCTAGTTTAGGTGATGTAAAAGATGGTTGTTCCACTTCTGGGTTCACATGTGACAACTCTTGATTGGAACCTTCTCCCTCTTTGACTTGTTCTGTACTATCAAGTTCAACTTTCAAATGCATTATCTCTTCATCCTCCTCCTATCCATCTGCAGTTAGCACCAAGTTTAGCTTATCAGTTGTCTTCTCCTACACAAAAGTTGATAAAACAAGTGAGTCCAATTCTTCAACTTGAAAACATCCACTGGGATATGAAGGTAGTGATAAAGAATTATAAATAGAAAATTCCATAGTTTCACCTAAGATAGTCATCGTTAACTTCCCATTGTGCACATTTATGATTGTCTTAGTGGTTACCATGAAAGAGCATGCTAGAAGAATAGGCACTTCCTTTTCTGGTGTCATTATCTTTCCATTTCAAGCACAGCAAAATCTACAAGAATAATCAGTTTATCAATCTACACAAGAATGTCCTCTACAATGCCTTTAGGATATTTGATTGATCTGTCTGCAAGCGGTAGAGACATTGTAGTGGGTTTCAATTCTTCTAATCCCAATTACATATAAATAGAATAAGGCATCAAATTAATGCTTGCACAAGTCTAGCATTGCCTTTACCTTATTTGTTCCTCCAACAGTAATTGAGATATTGAAACTACCTAGATTCTTGAGTTTGGGGGGAAGATTTATCTATAAAACCACACTGGCTACTTCTGAAACTAGAACTTTCTCATGTGGCTCATACTTATGTTTTCTTATATTTAATTCCTTCAAAAATTTAGCGTAATCAGACATATTCTTTATCATATCAAGCAAAGGAAAATTTATATTAACTTTGGAAAGGATATCATAAATGTCAGAAAAAGATTTATCAAATTTATCTGCTTCATTCTTCCTGGAAAAGGTATAGGAGCATCATATGGTGAAGGTGCTTTGTAGTTGATAGGAGGGTCAACTACTAGAAAAATTACCTTCTTTGGATGCTCTTCCTCCTCAGTATTTTTCTTGTCTTTCTCCATTCCTGCAGAAACAATTGAATTATCAATTTCTTCTCCAACCTTATTATCAATTACCTTTCTACTCAGTGTTATTATTGCTTTTGCTTGTTTTGGTTGGCTAGGCAACTTCTCTAGTCTGTGACTTTATATTACTTCTGTAACTTTTCCTAACTAAGTTTCAATCTTTTTCATGGATGCCTCCATGTTATGGAACCTGGAATCAATGTTTTGCAATTTAGTTGAATGATTTTAGAGCTTGGTTTGTGTTGCTTGCATGAAACTTTGTAATATTTCTTCAAGCGTAGGATTTTTCTATTGAGTTTGAAATGAGGTTCTAGATTGATTTTGTTTTATTTCATTATTCCAAGAGAAGTTAGGATGATTCCACCAACCAAGATTATAGATGTTTGAGCATGGATCATTTTGTGGCCTCTTGTTGTAAAAGTTTATTGCAATGGCTTGCTCAGCATCACCTACAAATTATTCATTCAAAGGGCAAACATTAGGTAAATATCCTAAATTACCATAAAGAGAACAAACCTCTGTAGGAGCAGGTTATAGTTACTTCAATTTCACCATCATCTAGCACATTGCCTTCATCTGCTTAGCCATCTTTGACATCTACATTGATAGATCAGAATTAGTATTTACTTTATAAAGTCGCCTAGATCTACCTCTTACTCTCTTATATTGGAAATTTGTTCCCAACATCTCATAAAGTTCATAAGTTTCTTTTGGAGTCTTCTCTCCCATAGCTACACCTGCAGCATTATCAACCATGGCTTGGCATGGTTGTGTCAGTCCATCATAGAGAAATTGGTTAAGCAACTCAAGTTGATATCTATGATGAGGGCATTGAACCAAAATTACATTAAACCTTTCTCATGCTTCATAGAAAGCTACACCATCCATCTGAGCAAAAGTAGCTATTTTGCTTCTCATTCAACAGTTTTTGCATGAGAGTAAAATTTTCTAATGAACTTATTGTAAACTACTCCCCAAGTTGTCAATGAGCCAGGTGCTATGGTCACGAACCAAGTCTTGGTTGTATCTTTCAGAGTGTAGGGGAAGCAACTCATATGTAATTGATCTTCTATTAGCCCCTGCAATGGAAAGTTTGGATAGTTGCATAGAAATCATGCATGAAAGTCAATGGATCCTCTGAAGCTAACCCATGGAAAGATGGAAGCATGTTAAAGTGAATATGTTTCAAGTCATAATTTCTAGCATCCTTATCTAACATAATGCATGAAGGAGAAATCCCTATAGTAGGGTGTGCAAACTCTTTCATTAATTGTTGAGCCGTTGCACTTGTTGCACTGGTTGATCCACTCGGTTTCCAAATTATCAGTCATATTTACTTCTTCTCCTTCGCATAAAATCTCTATTTCAATTTCCACTTTGTCAGCATAATGGTTTAATGGAAACAAAGTAGGATTCAGAGATCTCCTTCCATGCAATCACAAACAAAAAGAAATAAACAAATAAAAATAATCTTATATACAATTATACACAAAAATAAAGAGAAAGAATGTAACTAAATTAAATCAATTTGAAACCATTCCCTGGTAATGGCATCAAAAACTTAATAGTTCAAATTATAATTCCTCGCAAGTGTACGGACGTATAACAATATAGTGTGCTATATTGTGCAAATGCAAGGGTCGATCTCACAGAGAATGGCAAACCAACTTAATTAATCTTAGTTACTAAGTATACAACTAAATAGACTTAGAATAAGGTTCGGTATAATTTTCAGAAACTTAATAGACTAAAAGTAAATAAATAGCTAAAGATATTGTAGAGAGATTAATAAGATAAATAAGTCTAGGGATCCGATTTCATCACAAGATGATAACTCTTTTCCAATGGAATGTTGGATTTAAAGTTTCACTTGGGTTCATTCTTTCAAAAGGAAGATTATTACCATTAGGTGTGTGGGTTTAAATCAAGTACTTTCACTCGTTCCAATTATCTATATTGTGTAGTATAATTGAGGTGTAAACGCATTAAGTTCAAGAACATAAGATCCAAAATATAATGGTTTAGCATTTGGTGTGTACCTTAACCATCTATTCTTTTTATTCAAGGGAACTCATGGTTTAGCATATGGTGTGTACCTTAACCACACTTTCATAAATAATATAACTCATAATATTCGTGTTCAAGCAATAAAATAAATTAAATCATTACAAACAATATCATGAATAAAACAAGATCACCTAGCATTAATAATATATAATAATCCATGACAAAGAGTATAAAAAAGGGTTACATCTTCACTTTAGAAAAAGAGAGTTAGTTCATAAGAGAAAATAAAACAACTCTTTGAGATAGGATGATAACAATGAAGAACACCTTCTCTCTTTCTTCTTTCTTACTTGCATTTCCTTCTTCTTCTCCACGAGAAATCTTTTGAAAAATGACTCTAAACCCCAGAGGAAAACTCCAAAAAACTGAAGTGGGAAGAACCCTTGAAAACTCCTGTGTTTTTGCTTAAAAAGCCCAAAAATACATAATTGTGGAAAAGTCCACAAAATGGATCCCCCTTAGGTGCCAGCGGTTTCGGGTTGCTGCCGGCCATGGTGGTCTGATTCTGGCATCGACAGTGCCAAGTAGGGGCCGACAGTGCCGACTGTCTACCTTGGTCTGTGTCACTTTTTTGTTCCATGTTTGTAGCCGCTTTCTTTCCAATCTTAAGCTTCTTTTTTCCATTCTTTTTCTCTTCTTTTTCCATCTTCAAGGAACCTATAAAATCCAAAAAATTAGTATTAAATTCATCTAAAAGAGACAAGGATTTGCAAAGAAATAAGTTTAAACATGTGTAATATATGTGTATGAAATTCACTCATCAACCACACACACAAATCACTGTTCAGAACTGAAACAACATCATGATGGCAAATGGCATACTAGACTTGTATAAAATTTACATCCATACAATCTATCACAATGACATGTTGATTTAATAACTTTATACATAACTTTTACATCATATATTAAATCTTATCAATTTACAATTACCTCTTCCTTATGGGGAATCACCAATCCCAACACCATTTAAAATACATTAATGATCTTCAAATTCTAAATCCGAGCACCATTGTACAACCTGTCCACTAAAAATTTAAATAAAATAGGGTTTGGACGAAGTCAGTAAGTAGGCAGAATAATAAATAATAATCAATTATTTATTAAAAGAACATGTTCAAATCCACAACATGTACAATTCCATAATAACAAATTTCATATAGAATGCCCATGTCATCATAATACATACAATCCCATCATTTCAATCACAACATTATATAATCACTTTACTAAACAAAATCATGAGATATCACTATCCTCATCCACCCACAAGTTCATCCATATATAACATAATCAAGATTATTCATTATATATCAACATAGAATACTCTCTATTCCCAATCCTCCACAACATAACAAAATAATATCTTTAAAAATACAGTGCCTATAGTTAAGGGATATTTATTATCCCCACAATTCACATATTCATATAGTAAAACAAACATCCTTAAAACATGGTGCCCGTATTCATGGGATACTCACGATCCCATCATTCTATACATTCGTTCATCAGTTAGAAAAAGGGGCCTACTTACCTTACTTGAGACCATTCCACAACTCTTCACCTTCCATAATGTCTCTTCCAAGTCATGATCAATGGTCCTACATATATAGCATATATCATAAATTAAGTTAATATGTTTTCATCATGCAAAAATAATTTTAATTAGTCATTTCAAGTCAATTGAACATAAATTTAAGATACTACAATTTGGCCATATCACTACCCATATATAGGGGCAGGTTTAAATGTCTTTCAAATGCTAGAGTTGCATTCCCACATTATTTAAGTTGAATTAGTATTAACCAACCACTAACCATACATTCAATGCATTGCAATAGCTATTGTTGTAATGTCTAAGTCAAACTCACTTAAGGGCAACTATGGATCCTGCAATAGTGCCTTGTTTCTCATTGAAGCATTTAACCAAACGTCTTATAGGCATGTATGATTTGTGATTTTTAACAACATGCCGTCTATTTTAAACCAACTCTTTATTGACCCATCTTTATACCACTAATTGAACATCATAATTAGTAATTTATCTTAATTAATTAAGGCCTAAATCCATTACATAAACTGCCTATCCATTCCACATAGTTGTCTTAGGGCACTTCATCAAGCATCATATTTGTTTGATAATTTTAGCTCTATGCATCATAGAAAATCTACTTCCAACCATGCACATTCTAAATTTCACATAGTTAACATGATATTAACAACATAATCAAGGAAATAAGCCACTAGAATTCATTTAAAGTCTGTCCATGCATCAACTTACACCTAAACAACTCCTCTCTTAAACATTTCATTTTCTAAGCATGTTTTAGAATCATAATTTTAGCAATATTAGCCTAACGCTTAGCATAACTAACATCTTACAAGCATCAATTAATCATCAATTAAGCATGATATATACTCCATTCATCATAAATAGGTCACACATGCCCAATAGCCTCATTCCATCCATCAACATTGCTTTCCATTTCATGGACAACAATATATAGCCCAAATCACACCCCAATTGATGCAATCAAACCTCTATTCACTCTTAAAAGGATTTTCCCATCAAATTCCTAAATAAATCATGCATTTTCTATCCTAAAAAGCCCCCATGAATAGGATAATAACCCTAGCAAACATAGAACATGAAATCAAATGGGGAAAGGGAGTTTACCTTCGATTTCTCTTTGAAAACAACATGTTTCTTCAATTTCTCCACCCAAATCAGTCACACATGATCCCTCACAACAACTTGCTCCTTCCTTAATCACATCCCAAGGTGCAAATAGTGTATGGATGATCTCCTTTAATGCTTAGGTGAATTTTCCAAGTGAAATTACATTAGAAATGGGTGGAGAAATGGGGCGTTGGATTAATCCATTTTTGTAATGGTATTTTCAAAACTAAATATCACAACATACACATTCATCCTTTTTTATAATGGTATTTTCAAAACTAAATATGATCAATACTTCATTTAATCAACTCCCTCTCACAATACATTAAAATGAATAATCAATCCCCTCAATTAATTAGGGATAAAGTCATTTAATCATGATATCAAGCCTTGATTAAATTGTGAGCTATTACTCACCCACTTAATAATTAAACCTCAAATATCAAATAAAAAATAATAAATCATTTGTAAATTCTACATTATATACATATATTTATCTCAATGAGTCTTCCATAGAAATTTCCAAAATTATTTTGCATATATAATACACAAAATTTCAAATTTATCAAGTTAATCCCGTTATTTCGTCCTTAATTATCCACTAGAAGAAGTTTTGGTGCATTAGGCATAAATTCCTCATATGATGTCTAAATCATGTAATTCTTGATGCGTTGGAAAGATAATTTTAAGGGATAAAACTTTTTCTAAATCAGTCAATGTCTATGCCAAAAATTGTATACAAGTGACATCATATTCATAAATAGTTTCTTTTTAACATACTCATGTCATTTTTCTTCATTCTTTTCCTTTTTCTTATACATTCTTGCCATACTTTTCCCCATTAATAATCATTGAAATTCCCATTATAATACCTCTCAAATGTTTAAGAATCAAATCATGTAACTACTCACATATATTTTAATAGTCTAGTTACATTAATTTCACTTGCACTTTATATACAATTGCACCATTTCATTTCAAAATTAATTTCCTTCACCTTAAGTCATCATTATAATCTAAAAAAATTTTACCCTCCTTTTCAATACCTCGAGTTTTACAAATTTATTCCCAGATGATAATTTAAGAAAAAATTTCAAATTTTCCTCACTTTTAACACCCCAGGTGTTACAAGTACATGTTAGCATGTTCAAATCATTTGTGCCATAATAAAGCCTCATTGTCTATTGCAGATAGACATTTTATATGATCTACACTAAGGTCCAAAGTATATATATTTTCATTATGCTTTCCACAATATATACTATTTCTTTCATCATTGCGAACAATACATTTATTAGACTTAAACATAACTTCAAAACCTTTGTCACACAACTTACTTATGCTTAAAAAGTTATGTTTAAGACCTTCTACATAATATACATCAATAATATCCGTACCTAAAATGCTTATCATACCTATTTTTTGATTATTTCTTAATTATTATCTCCAAAAGCTACTTTACATTTATCCTAAAAAGACATACTTTTAAACAAATGCTTGCTTCCTGTCATGTGATGTGAACATCCACTATGAAGGTATCAACTGGATTTTATTCTTGAAGTCAGCCATACCTAAAAAAGAAAAACTCAAGTTTTTGGTACCCATATCTTGAGTCCATGTTTTTCAAGTAAGAAAATAATTTGTTTAGGCACCCAAATCTATTTTATCCCATTGTTTTGTAATCTTTTTACTATACATTTGTAAGCAACATGCCCAAATTTATTGCAAAAATAAAAGTGCCCTTTGTGAAAGCTAAAAGTTTTCCTTCTGAAATATAACATAACTCTAACAGTTCAAACAATTGTGTTCCTATTGATTGATTGTATTTCTCAAAGAAGTACATCATGGTTTTAACTTTTGATTTTTGTCTCACAATTCTATTGAGTTGATTTTCAAAAGGTCATTTTCTGATTTCAATTTTAAATATTTGTAAAAAAGAACATTAAATTCTAGTTGTATTCTTAGTATTACTTCTTTTTGAATCTAAAACTCCTTTTTCAACTTTGCATATTTTTCAGTTACCAACTTTGATTCATCAAGAAATGCTATGGTCTTTTTGTAATTCAAACAAAAACTCATCATAACTTACCTCATCTAAAACATTGCTCTCTTTTTCTTCATCTTCATGTACCATTAGACCAATATGACACTCCTCATTGTTAGATTCAAAATCCACAGAGATGGATGAGTCACTATCACACCAAGCTCCAAAACTCTAGGATTTCTGGTTCGTCATTCTATCCTTTTTGACAGATGGACATACTTTCTTTAGATGTCCACTTCCACCATAGTTATGACAAGTGAATTCATCTTCTTTCTTTTTTAATGAAGTTTCAATTTTGAATTTTATGTCACCTTTCTTATTCTGCACTCTTCAAGTTGCTGCAAATCTATTCTTTATCTTGTTATTTGTTTGATATAATTTTTTGAATCAATGAGTGAGCATAGAAATTTTCTCATCTTCTTCACCTACATCAAGATCAAACTAATCCAAATTAGCTTTTAAACCAACAGATCTCTTACCTTTTCATTTGGTTTCATTCTTCTTGATGACATGCTCATGTGATAGCAATAATCCCATCAAGTCATCAACTTTTAGTTTTGAAATGTATTTTGCTTCTTCGATAGCCGTCACCTTTGCTATCCAAGATTTAGGTAAAGATCTGAGTATTTTCTAAACTTCTTCCTTCTTAGTAATGTCCTTTCATTTATCTTAGTAATGGATGCATTAGGAATCATAGTAAATAGTTCATAATCATGGATTACGAGGTTCATTTTTGTTTCTTTCACTTATGATGTGCCTTTATGGGTAACTTCAAGTTTCTCCCATATGTCTTTACAGTTTCACAAGTTGACACTCTTTTAAATTTAGCTTGAGAAATAGCACAATATAACGAACTTTTAGCTTGTTTATTCACAAAGCATTTCTCTTTTTGTTCTGTCATCCAAGTACTTATTTTTCCTTTTGGGGTTGTAAAACCATCTTCAATGATGCACCATATAGACATGTTATAACTCATTAAGAAACTTTGTATTCTTAATTTTCATAGAGGATAATTATCTTTAGTCAGATATGAACATCTATTTACAGATAATCCCTCTAGAAAGCTAGTTGATCAGAATGCAAATCTATTACTTCCATTTCTATTCTCATTTCTTCCATTATTATTATTGCCACTTTTATTGGTGCTTGTTGAAGCTATAGAAGATCACTTTGAGCAATATGCAATACAAATATAACTTTGATATCATTTGTTGGTCCGGTGCTATGACTAGATTCATGCAATGTACGGAAGTGATTCAAATGCACTACACAATAAGTCACACAAAAAATCAAAGCATAGAGTTTATAGTGGTTCGGCACTCTCTACCTACTCCACTGTCTAAGTCACATGGGTTCTACTAGTCAACTTAGTCCCAAAGTTATAGCGGCATAGTTACTCTATTCTCTCGACTTACACTTTCAGGTGGCAATATAGATGAATCACTTACACACCCTGTACAGATTTAACTATCTCTTGGTTTACAACCCATACCAAGGTACAATCAATATAATAAAGGAGATAATAAAAAGAAACTTACAACTAATTCAAATCTCAGGTGACTTTAGTACTTCAGTTAACTTCAAATTGTCCAACTTCATTCATCTACAAAACAGATGTTAGAATTTTCTCATGATCTTAACTTCTTGATTTTCTATTAATCACACACCAAGATCTCAATCTCTCTAGCACAGCCACAATCTTCAAAAAAATTCCCATTAATATAGACCTTCAGCTACTGGGAGATAATCTCTTAAAAGATGTTGAAGAAAATTTTAAATAGCTTCAAAATTGGATCTTCGTAAATACTAGCAATAGTCCCAAAACCCTTGATGTTTTTCTTCAAAAATAAATCCGTTGAAGTTTAACTTCATTGGATTCCTCCCTAACTACAAATCCATCAAGGTTCTGATCAATTTTAAACTCTGCCTGATTTGCATCCGTCAATGTTCAACTTCGCTGAATGTGTTACTGACTTCAAATCCATCAAGGTTTTGGCCACAAAACATTGATGAATTTTTCCATCTGACGTCTTCCTTAAATGTTTCAAAAACTTGTTTGCTTTCTTTCCATCATATTCAATCAACCTATTTACACGCATTTCATTTCATTCACACAATTAATAACATTTACATCAGTCTACTCTACAATAAATGTGTATCATCATCAAACCACATAGCAAAACACATATATATATATAAACTTATTCCATTCCATCCATTTTTTTTCATCATCAAAATAAGAGTCAAACACTCCATGCTTCTCCCACTTTGGAAGCTTGCTAAAAAAAAGAAGCAAACAAAGCGCATCTAGTACTTCAACACTTTTGTCAATGATGGCTCTTGGAAAAATAGATAGGGGGAAGCTATATGAAGAGATTCTAGGTTCTGACCTTATGCCAAGGTCTTACTAGATCACCTTTATATAGAATTTAGGAAGGGTGGTTCTCTTATATATAAAGGACTTCTACTTCATGGCTCTTTTAGTGAGTTTGTATAATAAGGAGTTTGTATTGGAGGTTGTTGCATTTTTATAGGAGTTCATCCTTAACTAAAACTAGTCTAGTTGTTGAACCTTTTTCACATGTGATCATATGTGCATGTTGACCGTATCCAATATATATGCTTACATCTTTTATTCATAATTGTACTTTTACCAATATTTTTAAAATATTTATAAAAATACCTAAGTTTTATTAAAAAAATTTGTAAATGCTAAAATTATTGGTTTTTAAATTAATAAATGACTTATATAGTTTTAGAAAAGTGGTTTGAATCACATAAAATAAAATAATTATCCCCTAAAAATCCTCAATAGATGAGTAAAAGGTGTAATTATATTTGCAAGTTGTGTTATTAGAACCGAACTGGATCAACCGGTCATTGCTCCGATTCGATTGAGGCCGGTCTGGTCTGATAAAAAATTGCATGAATCGGCAGAACAATAATCCAACCACTTCAGCAAAATTAAAATAAAATAAAAAAGAAACCCTAAACCTATTCGCTTTCTTACCCACCAGATGCCTTTTCACTCTCATCTCTTAGCTATTTCCAAAAAAGTTTTCCCATTTCCCTTCCAGGCTTCCAATGATGACAATCGATGGCAACAACATCATCATCCTTATCTCTGATAGCTCCAACATGATTTTGACGGCCTTGCATAGCCTCCTGAAATCTCACTCTTGTGATTTCCACATTTGATAGCATTGTCTCCTCTCTTCCTTTCCATTGGTGTCATTCAACTCCGATGCGCAGTGCCCATCTTGTGTTTTTTTAGCATATTCTATCTTTTTTCTCTATTTTTTCCAAGCCCATTAGTTTTTTTCACTTTCTAACTTTGGCGTCTCCTTCAACTCCAAAGAGTAGCAACTATGTTAGAGTTTTTTTCTTTTCCTATTTTTTTATTTCTTTGTTTTTTCTCTATTGTTGTGTCTAACAATTATTATCGAATATGGGTTGAATCGATCGACGGTTGTTATGTAACTTCAACATGTTATCCATTATTGCTGCATCTATGTTAGTTACTCTATTTTTGCTATATTCTGGTGGGCAGTGACAACTTGCTACATTTTTTTTTTTGCTATTTTTCAGTGTTATTAGATTATGTGGTTTATGATTATGATGCTTATTGCTATTTTTTTAGTGTTATTAGATTATTTTGTTTATGATGTTATCCCAAAAATGTAGGTTGTATGACCAAACTGGAATCTAAGTAAGATGGAAAAAACTAATGGGATGGGCAAGTATAGAAAATAGAATGCAGTGTAAGCACACAAGCATTGAGACAATAAGAACATAAGGAATTATAGTAGTTCAGGACCCCTTGGAACCTATTCTACTCTCCAAGGTTTCCCCAACCTTAGGTTCTACTATCAACGTGTGGAGTCACACCTCCCTTGGTTTCTAGAGCTAACCAAGAACTCATACACAATTGGTTTTATCGAGCTCACCAGCAAATCTTGTAATGTTAGTTTTCCTCCGAGCTCACCAACAACTCATACACATTATTTTCCAAAGCTTACTAGTAACTCAAAAATTTGGTTTCTAGAGCTAACTAGCAACTGTCCCTCTGAAATACAAAAGTGTGTAGATAAACTACCTCTGACTAGGCCTAAGTATACACAAATTTAAGCTTAATAATAAAGATATACAATGAAACTCATTATGCTTTCATTCTCCCCTAAGATGTAAAAGATGTAGCTTTAAATCCTCATAACTTGATAGTACGTGGAGAGAATGCACCTTCTAAAGTCTTAAGTTCTTAAGATTTCCTATTTAATCGACTCAAGAGTCTTCTCCTTCTACATTTGAACTTCTATTTATACTCTTAGCCATTACTTATTACTTTTGGCAATTTTTTGACAGTTTCATATTACATTTTATATACTTAATGTAATTTACCTTATAATTATACTTCAAAACTTCTAAAGGTTGAGTGCCTTGTCAATTATTATTGCCACATTAAATTTTAGAGCTTCTCAAACTCTCTTTCGAATCTTCTAAACTTTGGCTTGGTTTGAACTTTATTTTAGCAATGCTTTTCAAATCATCTCAAGTTAGTCTCTCATATTCTGAAGTTCCTTCTGGTGACTGACAATTGAACCACTACATTTTCCCTTCTTAAGCTTGTGTTCATCATCTAAAGCATACTCTGAAGAGGCTTTCTTGCTTCTAAATAAACTCTGATTGTTCCTTCTGACCTCTGAAGTATGGAAATCTTCCTCTGAAGTTATTCTAAAGCTTTTAGACATTACTTTCAGATCTTCTAAGACTTCAATATTAATCCTAACCCTTTTGCTTAGCTTGATTTTGATAATGAATATAATTAACCAACTTATTTTTAATGATAAATAAAAACATGCGAGTGAAGTGGTTAAGCTACTGATAATTATATTCCCAAGAGTGCAATGATTAATGTATAAATCAGATTAAGGGAAGTAACTTTAGATGTGTGGACAGTATATACAAGTTCATATCAGAGACAAGATCCACTAGTTAGTTAACAAGGAAGAAAATCATGTAAATGCTCAAGGAAGAATGACCCTGAACTTAATAGAAGATTTCAAATGTACTGGGACACATCTAAAATGATGAGGAACAAATTCAAAATATAAAGAAGTTTAGAGAGTCTGAAGAATGAAGGTTATACTCACACAAAAGTTTGAAACAACTTCAAAAGTATTTCAGAGGCAAGTTAAAGATTTTAAGGCTAAACTATAGCTGAAGGATATATCTGGTATCAAACATAAGCTTTGGAGTAACTTCAGAGGTGCTTCAGACATGCTAAAGTATGCTATTGAAGTGGATAAATTTAAATGCCAAAGTTCAGATGTAAAAACAGCTTCAGATATGCTTTAGAAGAATTATCAACGCACTTCAGATGTGTTGAAGTATGAAGCCACGACATTGAAGTGTTAATGACAATTTAGACATGATGAAGTTTGTGTGCAATGCAAGTAAGATATGCTAAAGCAGGAATCCACAACACTAAAAGTTTAATGCCACTTTAGACGTTCTGAAGATTCACTTTAGACGAGCTAAAACATATTTACAACATGTCACTAGAGGAACAAAGTAGAAGCGTTCAAAATTAGCTAAGTCCTGAACTTCAGATGTCATAAAGGATAACTTCAAATATGCTGAAGCATCACTTCAGATGTTCCTAAGCTAATATCAGAAGTGCTAAAGTTCAAAGGCGCACAACTAAGCAATTCATGTTGCTTCAGATGGTTTGAAATGTTACTTCAGATGTGTTGAAGCATTGTTCCAAAGGCCCATTTAGAGTCATTCACAATGCAACATCTTTCCTCAATTCAGATGGTCTGAAGGTATGCTCCAAATGGTCTAAAGTAATGGCAACCCTAAAGTAGCGGTGACTTCAAAGTTTCCATAGAAGTGTCACTCGAAGAGTTCTTCATTATTCCAAATGTGTTGAAGTCTTTACTTTAGATGGTATGAAGTCATGGGAACACTGTTAACAGATGAAAATTTGAACATTCCTTTGCAGTTAACGCTCACCATCCACCATAATGAGTAGAATTTGAACTCTAAAATAAAGAGTTAACAGGACATTCTAACAGTTAGAGAAGCGATCAAATGAACTTAAAGAGCATTTACTCTAAGACTTAAAGTTTTCTTCCATTGTTTTCAACTCCACTACGCAACATTCCAAACCACATTCAAAGCACATCCTTCTGCAACCTTTCTGGAGTCTGAAACTCTTGTGCTTAACAATATCGTATCTATTACTTCTACATTTAATTTTTTACACTCTACCTAAATAAAAGGAATATTTTTGTAAATATCTTTTTCTATTATTTGTTATAGCAAGCAAGGGGCTTGCTAATTGTAGTGTTAATTACAACAAGTAGGAAGACTTGCTGGGTGATTGTAGAAGTTTGTTGGTGAGCTTTAGAAATCAAAGGGTGTAGTGGAACCTAAGTTCAGTGAGATAGATTAACTTAGAGAAGTGGAGTAGGAACCTAAGAGAAGGACCGAACTACTATAAAAATATCAATGTTAGTTTATTGTGTGATTTATTTTCATTCTTGTTAGCACTATTTTTTATTTGGCTGTTTGGGTTGTCCCCAAACAGAATGCTGATCTGGCTCTTGAGAAGATCCCGCCTAGAATCCTGTAAGATAGAGAAAACGTCAGAGGGCGCCGGGGGTGGTCCCGGCGCGGGCACTCCGACGCTCAAGTCAGATAGGGACCT
>JAYJMB010001158.1:0-17048 GCA_036873735.1 Pouteria campechiana
TTGGTAGTCCATGCTCCCACTTAATTCTATACACATGCATCCAATCTTTGATTTTCAAAATCTTATCTAGTCCTCATTTTTGGCACCTGTAAATCATTCATTTAATAAATCACATGTCCAAATTAATTATCCATCCATTAAATATAATATTAGCATAATTATATTATTTATTTCTTAATTAAATTTGGTTTTGACTAAAATTTGCCAAAACTTATCGGCAACTTGATTTTTTAGCTATCCATATGCAATTTTTGATATTTCTTCACCTATGAATCATTGCTTATTATATGTCCTCATCATCCTCCCATTAATATGTATTTTTAATCCATTTTTTCTATTTGTTTATAATAAATTTAAAATTTTTCCAAATTTACACCTTCGGCATTCCACCGCCTTAAATTTATTTTCTTTTTTACTTAAATTATTTATTTAATATACTTTAGCATACCCCAAACCTCATCCTCATGTTTATATTAATAATCCATTCAATTTCATAACTTTTTCATAAAAATTTTCTCAAAAATTTAATTATACAATTTGTTGACCTGGTAAAAATTATCGAAACTTTACAATAACAAAAATTTGCATTTTTGAAATTTTTCAGGGCCTTACAAAGACAACATGCATAATCATATCTAATCAACTCCAAATTATGCCACAACCCTAGAAATCAAGTTATTATTCAATTTCCTTTATCAATTTACATAGTTTCATACAAATTTTACCTCTAGGGTTATTGTTCATGGATGAGTTAATGCATAATCATGATTTTCCATGCCTAAATCATGCCAAAATCATCACAAGGCATGTCTTACTTGTTTTCCCCATGAATTCAACAATAAACATCCATCATCTTCCGCTAAAACCCCTATTGACGAATCAGAAATAAACCCTATAAATGAAAATTCACAAAATCACATAGGGAAAAGCCAATTACCTTTAGTTTCGGACATGGTTGCCATCCCTAAGCAACAATCCCACTAATTCATAAAAGAACTTCACCACATGCAACAAAACTCATCTTTACACCATCTTCCACCATCTAAAAGGATGAAAATTGGGTGTAGAGGCGAGAATCCTTGCTCCAATACATAATCTCAATGATTTTCTCATGAAAATGATTCAAAAATGGAGCATATAGGGATGGTTTTCAAGCTAGGATGGGAGCAAAAGGGGAAGAAGAAAAAATTGTTTGAAAAGACTGAAATAGCCTTAAAAAGTTGAGTTTTTCCCGTACTCTGATGAGTCACCGCACCGGTGCCGTAACGCTAATTCTTGCTACTACCTAGATGGCCTTCATTGTAAAATGGTGTCGCGGCCCCAATTTTCTGCGTCGCGGTGCCAGATTTGTCTGCCATTGCCCCAAATTTGCTGCTCCTCTATTTTAACACTTTTTCACCTGTTTATAAATCTTGTTTTCTAATGCATTTATACCATAATTCTCCATACATATATGATATTAAAATGCATAATAAATCCCCTATACTCATCTCATTTAATCACCCTTGGACATTAATTTCATAATGACTCCTCTCACACTTAATAATTTCATATACACATGGTCCCCAAATGCCAATTTAAGAAAACCTTTTTAAATTTCCTCACTTTTTAACACCCCAAGTATTACAAACCACCTTCTTACAAAAATTTTCAACATCAAAACTTTAATTATCAACCCATAGATGAAGATACCTAGTCATAGTCATTTGCTCAAAATTTCATGTCTTTTCTTCATTAGTTCTATTACTAGAAAACTTGATTTACTAATCTTCCAATACTTGTAATCATTCATATACACATCAACTAAACTATTTCAATCACAATAGTAATACTTCTAATTGGCAATACAGAAACAATTGTTGTCAATTTCGCTCATGGGCCGCAATCAGTATTAACATACAATCAACTCTTATTATTAATCCTTTCTACAATGTTGATATTCCCATCCGGCATTCTCATCCACTGCCTCCTTAATTTCTAAAAGAATTTCCTTTCATTTAATCCATTTCCACTTCATAGACAATCCTCTCTTAATTATTTGATAATGTCCTATCAATATTCATATTACCCTCTATTTTTGAAATATATCATGATATCTATATATATTACAATCATAACTTGATCTTAATAGAGTGAAACATCTCTATTCATTATCAAGTTTATAAACATCTCAAGCAAACATATAACAAGCCCCTTCTTGGGCTTATTCAAATTTTCATTATCATCATTAAGTACCAACTTGATTCATATCATTTCTCAATTTATTCTATCAAAACTATAATTCACATAAAAGTAATCATTCATACACAATAAGTCAACATAATTTGCTTTATGTTTAAACATTAGGTCACAATCTTTATTTACAAAGCTAAATTATCTTTACTCAAAATAATTATCATTGCACATCACCTCACAATAACCCAAGGTCTAGGGAATTTAATCGTTTATCTTTGTTCTTTCTTGGTATTCTTATACATTAGCTTGACTTGATGAACACCACTCATTCACAACCTCACATCCTTCAACTCAAGGTACTCCTGTCCAAATCTATTATTCATATTTCTATGATTCCAGGCTTAAACACAGCCTTCCATCTCTATATTGGGATGTATCTACTCATGCTTATCAGCATTACTATTACAACATCAATTAGTCTTATCACCAAGGCATATCCAATCTCAAATTATGTTTATGAAAAATTTATGACATTTCGTTTGATTACTAAGATATCCACAATCACATATCCTTATTCCCAAATTCAATAACTTACATTGTCTATTTTTCATATTTGCATTTATATTTTATTTTGTATGTCAATACTAAATCATTTAGGCCTTCACCCTACATGCTTGTGAAGTCATATCGGCTATCCTGGCCTCACTACCCAGCCCCAGACAATTGAAGCCTCCACCCTACACGGGTGTCACATCATGTCCAAGCTATCTAGGCATCCATGCCAAGCCCCAGGTCATTCAAACCTCTATATCATCTCTGGCCTTGCAGTCCTTGCCTCTAAGGCATATCCAATCTGGCCATTTAGGCCATTATGCCAATCGGGCATATCCAATCTAGTCATTCAATCCTTCCCGCCATTCAGGCATATCAAATCCTACCATTCATGCCCTCCTGCCATTCAGGCATATCATATTCGGCCATTCAAGCTCTCTGCCATTTAGGAGTATCATATCTAGCTATTCAAGCCCTCCAGCCATTTAGGTGTATCATATATAGACATATAGGCCACTTTTTCCATTTTTTAATATTTGATTGGTTATCCCTGTAACCCCGGCTACAAAGGTGTTGGATTTATGGTAGCATCGTTAGTACTACCTATTATATTCTGTTGTCATTGTAACTCAAGGATTTCAGGTTTTGCCATCTCCATCTACCAAGGGATTCAAGTGTACTGTTGCCTTATGTGTCCCACAGACACCAACATTATGGTTTTTTCGAGCTAACCACCAACTCATTGATTATTCAATGATGGTTTTCATGAGCTTACTATTAACTTACTGGTTTTTAAGCTTACCAGTCAACTTATACACTAGTGGTTTTCATGACCTTACCACCAACTCACTAGAAGACATTACTATATCAAACTCAAACACATCTATATCATCATACAATTGTTCATCAACATCCTATTTGTACTATCAAAGCATGCTCATATTCATTCACATCATGCCTTACATTATCATCAATTCAGTACATATACAACTCCATGATAGGCACAACTCATAATAATGTAATACAGTTTACATACTCAGGATATACATATTCTTATCATACCAACTCTTATTCAACCTCATGCACCAATATACAAGGTGACACATATTCAAAATCAGCGCTTACTTATCATACATATCTTAGACCAGCATTAGGACATCAATTCATAGTATCATGCTCAAATCATAGCATTTCAAATTTCATGACAATATAGAAGGCATTCACATCCCAATGCATATATTCTCATCACAAGCATATTAATATTCACCACAATTAAACACATTCTTTCAATATAACCATAGCAAATCATCTTTAGTAAGACACATGTCTCATCAACCTACTTACGACCCTGACTCCCCAGAGATAACCATATCCTTAGAATAATATTCTTTCATGTTCAAATGGTTTTAATAACTTGTATTAGACATGTCATTATCTATCTCTTACTTGTTATTGCCATCATGATTATGGGCTCATCACTCAAATTGAACTTATCACACAGATAAGTTACTAGGCTCTAATACCATTTGTAATGCCCTGCACTCCCACCCTATGCATTTTGGCCATCCTGTAGGTTGTTCCTTAATGGGGCCTAAGTAGCATGCTGCCATTTCCCTCTTCTTAAGGAAAATCTTTCCATAACCTCACAAATTCCCTATTTTGAAGGGAAATATCCTATCATAAATCTGGTAGAGTCTACCTTGTATTTTCAAAATCCAAAACTTAATATACATCAATCAAATAATTTATAATATCCATAACAAAAATTTCTAATATAAACATAATCATCAAATAATAACATTAACCATAAACTCACTAAGCTATTTTGACTTACCCACGGCCCAGAACCTACTTCGCCCCATGATGGCAATAACATAATCCAGTTCAATATCAAGTACATTTATCACTAATATGACATGCCATGACACTACCATATACATCATTTACAATTTAATAGAATTATACAATTTCACATTATACAAATTTATAATTGGATTCCAATCCCAACATTTTACCATATTATCAAATGTCTTCTACTCATGCTCACCAATCCCAATCTATAGTTTGGAGTCTTCACCTGTCCTGTTAGATAAAAATATATAATAAACAAGTGTGAGTCTGAGTAAACTCAAGTAGGCATAATAGAAAATAATAATAAAATAATAGGAGGATCACAATCATATTATCTACTATATGATGAACCACGGAGGCAATCCATATCAGAATAGTGTCGTTCCGGCACAACATATATGAATCATACCTATGCCACTCTGGGCACATCATATTTATGTCATTTAGGCACCACATATCTTCATACCATTACTCTGAACTCCTCATATCTATTCTATCGTATCTATGCCATTCGGGCACCACATATCAATTTATGCCTTGTAGGCATCAACATTCCCTACTGTCTTTTACAAATACACTACCATGGAATGCTTACCAATACATTAATACATCCATCCTTGCATAATTGGGATATTCTCTATCCCATATAAGCTTATGTAATAACAATAAGAATTTAAGACATTACTATTCTCAACAATCTACATATCATCTACACATCGCATTTGTTTATTACAAAGTCAAAATTTAGGGGATATCCACATTCCCCATTCATATATATCATACATGCTCGTAAAAACATAAATATAATCAAGGGGATAATTACTATCCCCTTCTAGCAATATATTCGAAAGAGGGCCTACTTACTCACTGACAATTCATCATGCACTCTTCAAGCACCATGGCTTCCATCCTTCTATGATGATCCATTACAGAGCAACAATCTCATTCATTTACAAGATAATTTCACTAATGTATATCAAGCCAAACACTTACTCCTTTTACATATTTCTAATCTAATGAGTTTATCAAACCTTCATTCATTGTTAATTATTTCCCTAGGCACATAAATCATGTATTCTGTACATAACATTAATACCCATTTTTCTTAATCAATCTCAGGCAACTTTATGGCTAGTCACTCGTATGGCATTTTACTTGGAAGCCTTTTGTCATGCTGGTTATAATTATTATTTATTTCATAATGATTCAACATGCATAATCAAGGAAATCCAAACCCATCTTTATGTAATTACTTGACAATTTAATACACAAGTGATTCAAGGTCTCCTAGGCATCCATTAATTGCAAGTTGTTCTATAACATTGTATTAGGGTTTTCACTCACAAGTACATATTATGAATCCATAGCATATTCAACATCAAATTTACCTTAATATCATGTTAATCATGCTTATAACTTAATTAAACCAATCATAATTATGTTTTTATCCAGAACCCCCATATTTACTATTCATAAGTGACTATTCACAGTAGGACATCATGCATAATCATATTTAATCAACTCCAAATTATGCCATAACCCTTGAAATCAAGTTATTAATCTATTTTCCTTATCAATTTACATAGATTCATACCAATTTTCATAGTTTCATACCAATTTTCCTTATCAATTTACATATTTTCATACCAATTTTACCTCCAGGGTTACTAGTCACAGATAGGTTAATGCATAATCATGATTTTCCAAGCCTAAATCATTCCGAAATCATCTCAAGGCATGTCTTACTTGATTTCCCTATGAATTCAACAATAAACATCCATCATCTTCCCCTAAAACCCCTATTCATGAATTGGGTATAAACCCTAGAAATGAAAAATCACAAAATCACATAGGGAAAAGCCAATTACCTTTAGTTTCGGACATGGTTGTCATCCCTAAACAAGAATCCCACTCAATTCATCAAAGATCTTCACCGCATGCAATAAAATTCATCTTTCCACTATTTTCCATTGTCCAAAAGGATGAAAATTGGGTGTAGAGGCTAGAATCCTTGCTCCCATTCATAATCTTAATGATTTTCTTATGAAAATGATGCAAAAATGGAAAACATAGGGATGGATTTTCAATCCAACACATGGAAGCAAAAGGGGAAGAAGTAAAAATGGTTTGAAAAGGCTACAACAGCCTTAAAAAGTTAGGTTTTTCCTGTACTCCATCGAGTCACCTCATCAGTGTCGTGACTCAAAATTTCAGTGCTTTGGTGCTAGTTCCTATTGCAGCCCAAATGGCTTTCATTGCAAAATGATGCTGTGACTCCACGGTGCCAAATTTGGGCATCGCTAGCCCAATTTCACCTCTCCTCTATTTTAACACTTTTTCTCCTCTGTTTAAATATTATTTTCTCTTGCTTTATACCAAAATTTCCCCATATATATGACATTAAAATGCATAATAAATATCCTATACTCATCTCATTTAATCACCCTTGAACATTAATTTCATAACGACTCCTCTCACTCTTAATTATTTCATATACACATGGTCCCCAAATGCCAATTTAACAAAAAGCTTCTAAATTTCCTCACTTTTTAACACCCCAAGTGTTATAATGATGTAAAAGTTGTATTGGTAAAATGAGGACTTAGCCCTCATAGTATGGTCGCATAATCATGTTGTTATTTGTATTTTAGTTGGAATACACTATTCTTCAATAATTCTTATTCTCTATCATGCCTACTTACTAAGTTGCCCATACTTACACCTTCTTATTCTATCTTTTTATCTCGCAAGTCAGGTAAAGAATTTCAACTATGGTTTGGAGACTTATGATGAAGATTGAAGAAATCTTTTGTGGTATGATTGATTGGGATTGTAATCTTGTAGTGTATTTGTGTATTTGTATAAGGGTATTTAAAAAGATTTCATGTGATGTATGATCAAATTATGGCATGTCATAGTGATTTAAATGTATTATTATGATTGGAATTATAATATTCTAGGAAGGTAGATTGCCGTCATGATCAATTTCAATCTTGGGCAGGCAGTTGTGGGTGTGAGTATGAGTTTTATGGTTAGTATTATTATTTTTTAATTATTGAAATGTCGATGTCATATGATTAAATGTATGCTAATTGTAGATCCTCATATTTCAAGGTAAACTCTACTAGATTTTTAGCAAAATATTTCCCTTCAAAATAAGAAAAATTATAGGGTAATAGTAAAACTCATAGGCCCCTGGCCGGGGTGTGACAATAAGTAAGTTTGATTATGAAATGGATTCTTGGATACTTGTATGTCTAAATGTATGAAATTATTATATGATGTAAATGGATGCCTGGATAAAGGGATAGTGAGTATTTCCTGATGTGTGTATGGATGAGGATTATGAATAGTCCCAAAAGCAAGTTGTTTACAATTGTATATGTTGAAGGAAGAGGAATTATTCCTTGATAAGGTATATAACTATGATAGTCAAGTTGTTTTTGTTATGACAATTACATTGATATATATTCTATGATGCCAAGATGGCATTGATACATTATAATATTTTTCTATGTTACAATTATAAGATATGTTGTGCACGAATAGAACTGTTAAGATCAAAAGTGCTTGTATGGCACTATTATGGTATGAGGTGTCAGAATGGCCTAAACTTGTTAGACTATATTCGGTTGTGACAGGTAATATGATAGAATGGTATCAAAGCTATGCTTTTCTGATACTAGGGCGATAGGGTACGTGATGAGTCCCAAACCCGTGATGGCAATGACTACTGGAAGAGATAAGAATGATATACTTAATACAAGTCTAGTGACCCAAGGGAATATGGGAGAACATTGGCTTAAAGGACTAATGTAAAGAAAATTTAGTTGCGTTCTGAAAGCTCAAGAGGGAAGAGGATTGTATTATTATCTTTAAATCATTTAGATCATAGAAATGAATGTATCTTAGTCAGGATGACTTGTAATTGTTCTATTTGAAGAAGAATATGTTTATTCTTGATTAATCTTAACATGCTAGTAATGAGAAAGTATTCATTGAAGCATGAGTATATATTGGAGCATGAGCACATATTGCATTGCAATGAAATTTAAAATGCAATGACTCTGAGCATGATATCATGAATTGATATGATAATGCCAGAATGATGCTAAAAAGAATTGTTGCTTTCAGGCATGTGTAACCTATTTATTGGTGTTTTAAGAATGTGTATGATATTTTGAATATGTGGATTGTATTGCATCTTCCTGAAGTGTAACTTATCCTAGAATTGCATATGTATCGAATTAATGATGAATTGATAAGGATTTAAGTGGTTTGCTCATGGTTTGTGTGGAATGAATTAAGTATGATTTGCTCATGGTTTACATGGAATGAATATGATAGTGCTTTAATAGTATAAAAATGATGTCAACAAGCATTTATATAGGTGGCATGAAGGCACTAGTGTGCATTGTGAAGAAATTAGAAATCATAAGCCTTCATGATAAGGTTGGTTCTAAAGGTAACATGATATAAGTTGAATGTGAAGAATATAGAATGATATGCCCAAGTTATATGCCCAAAGAACTTAACCAGACTGAACTTTAGAGATAACATAATGAAAGTGCCTAAAAAGCTGTGACAGTGTTGAGATACCCTCGAAAATCTGCCGATATGTTATGACATATGCCTAGGTAATGGAAGTACCCAGATGTAACTTGACACCCACGTAGGGTGGAGGCCTAGATGGCCTAGTATTGAGACGCTTGAATGGTATTGAAGTAGCAAAGGCCTAGATTGGCTTAAGGCTTGGCATGTATAGCCTGCATAGCCCAGACATGATGTAGAGGCCTAGATTTGATAGGCATCCATGGGGTGCCGTTATGCTAAAGGGGGCATAGTTCTATAAATGTTGGATACCCATGGGGTATCCTTATGCCGTGGTGCTAGCATAGTCTATATATCTGCTAAACACTATCTTGATGGCATAATGGTTTGGGTTGGTCCGGACATCCTAATAATATGAAAATTGGGTTCCCTGTGAATAATATAAAATATGAGAAATAGTATGAAAATTTGTATAAGATAAGAAATTATAATGAATAACACAATATGGATTTGTAATTATTATCTTTGTGTCACACCCCACCTAGGGGCCTATGTGTTTCACCATTCTCTTATAATTGCCTTATTTTTAAGGAAAATTTCTGCCAAAAAACTGGCAAAGTCTACCCTGAATTTTATAGATTTAAATCTATATAATTTCTAATAATCTATAAAACTAAAATTTTAATAATTATAAATAAAACTATAAATTACCAAACTAGCCCAACTTACCCACAACCCAAAACCTACGTCGCCCCTTGATGACAATAAACATATTTAATCCATCTCAATATCATATACATTTATCACTATTATGACATACCATTATAATACAATATACATCATTTATAATTAATATAATTATACAAATTACCCTTATACAAATATAGAAAGGGACTCCAATACCGACATTCTATCATACCATTAAAAATGTCTTCTACACATGCTTGCTAATACCAATCCACAATTGGGATTCTTTACCTAACCTGCAAGCTAAAACCATAAAATAAGAAGGTATGAGTTTGGGAAACTCAATAAATAGGCCTATAATTAAACAATATCAATACAATTTAGCAAAATTTGATCCAATTTTGAAGAATTTATTCCAATCATGATTAAAGTCATAACAAGCCAATCATACTATGAAGACCAAGTCTTCATTATTCCCATCCAATACTCTATGCCAAAGGGCCTATCCAATCATACATTTCCCAATATGATAGAACAACTAATTAAGGGATGGTCCTTACCCTCCGAATCATCAATTTACACATATATATTAGAAATGGGATAACCTATGTCCCATCTAGTTATCAATCCATACTTTAATATCATATAATAATTTTATACATGTAGACATACCAAGAGCCATATCTCATGATGCAAACATACTTATTCACAACAAGTGGGATATCTACTATCCCCATCAAATCATACATGTTTGGAAATAATCAATGGGATAATCAATATTCTCATTCATTCATATATTCAGTCAAGAAAAAGCCTACTTACCTTAATGAACTACACTCTCTTTACCTTCAAGTTGCATAAGTCAACCTTCCCTCAATGTTTAGTTAATCCTACACATAACATATACACAATTGAAATTACAACATTCAATGAGGATTCTAACATAACTTTATCAACTAGCTAAAATTCAGCCAATAACCTTAAGAATCAATTCAACATCACTTCGGTATCTCAATTGAGTAAAATTTGGGAGTTCTCACTTACTTTACCCTTTTCAAGTATTTCTCTAATAACATAAGCAATTTAAGGTTCATTAACATCTCATAGATGTCTCCATTTATTCCTGTAGATCATTCAAGTTAAGCATATCTCTTTCATGCTCTAGTTTATGTCAAATAAACATACATGTATGGATTTACTCATGAAGCTATCCAACAATGATCCCTTCTTACATTAGGTCATACAACACATCTTATCCTTTCTACGAACATGTTATCAAAAATTCAAGGTGGATCACTTAATTCATAACCTTTTAGCAAGGTATTTCAAAGAAATTCCATCTCTAATCTCATATGCGATTATTATATAGCATAATTAGCATGCAATTAACCTCAAAACAATCTAATTCTATATTTAATCCAATAACTTCATGGCTCATATAATCCATAAATTCATACACAAAAACCCTTTCAAATCCCCCAATAGTTTATGGACAATCAATGAAGTTCTAAAACCATTATAATCATTAATTAATATTTTTTCGCATGAATTCCTAATGAAATCATGAAATTTCATCTCCCATGCTCAATTCAATTCCAAAACATTTTAATTATCATATTAATCATTTTTCCCTATGAATCGTACATCAATTTCTCCCATTTTTCCCCAAAAGCTCATTGTTCCTATCTAATAGATAACCTAACAAGGTAAAATCATAAATTTAATGGGGAAAAAGAGCTTAATTTCAAATATAAGCATGGCTTCTAGCCTTGAATACTAATTGATCCCCAACTCTACAAGAACCCACCCCAAAAATCAATTTTCCATCCTTTTTAATCTTCCAAATAGCTTGAACTCAGTGTAGTTGCAAGAATCATGGGTTTCACATGTAACTCTAGCTTTTCTCTCATTAATTTCATGTAAAAGCTTGCTAAAAGGAGTGTAAGACATAGGGTTTTGGGTGTGGGAAGAAATTGGAATGGATTGGGGAAGAAATGGAATGGGAATGGGTTGAAAAAGTTAGCTATCCAACTTTATTCACCAATTGATGCCACTACATAGAATTGAATGTTGTGGCATCAAATTTTCTGATGCCGCCCCTACCCTTCAGTTGACCCGATGCCACAACATTCACTTGGCTTTCCCCTACTATGTGTGATTTTGCTCCCCTTTTGTTGTGTATTTACTCCACTTGGATTCCCCATTTTCCATATGCATTTATTCATCATTTTTTGCATTCATAATGACAAATAAACCATAATGAAATCAATTCATCACTGAAATCAATATTCAAAAATTTTTCTCTTCTCAATTCCTCCCCTTTTTCAGTTACATTAGAAACAACACCAATGTACTCAAGTACTCAAATACCGATTTATCAAAATTAACACCTTAGTTGTTATACTTTGATTCTCTTAGTAAATGTGAATGATGCACCTAATATTCGTGTGCCGTAATGAAGGTAGGGTACCATAAGAAGGACAATGTTGCTATGATGGATCCGATAATATTAATAGTTGGGATTATAAGGGTAATCCAATTATACATTTTTAGCGGGGACATGATGGTAATTATAGTTGGTAAATTCTATGAAAAATTAAATGTGTATATATGTGAATAATGAAAGCTATCAGAAGTATAACTGGAAAAAATTAAAAATGAAAAAAATTGATGATAAGATGGGACTGTGAACACCTTGGTAATAAGGCAAGCATGATGAAACCTATCATAGTCATGTTGAAACTTAGCTTATGGGCATGGGCAAGTGTATCTCGGTGTGGGGATGGTATGAGCATGGATAGGAACATCCCAGTATAGGGATAAGAGGCTATGTAAAAGCTGAATTACAAATCATATGAATATAAATAATGGACTGGCCTAGGCAATTACATCATCTATGAGTATAATAGGAGTTGTCAATGATAAGTCATATATATTGTTAATTTATGGATAATGGTGTGACATATAATTGATGTCATCATTCTGATGAAAGATGAGTAAAAAAAATTGGCATGTTTTGATGCATCTTTTGTTTGAATTTGAATATCAAGGTTATGTAAGGCTATTACATTGGTGAGTAGGTTTACTTCCATAATGATTATAAGGAGACAATGTTGTACTAACTTGATTGTTAATCATGGACTTGATAAAATGTTTGATTGTGTGCATGAGCACCCACTCGAGTATGATTCTATGAAAATGTAGGAAAGAGAAATGGTATGTTGAGCTTAAAGCAATTGGATTCAATTGGACTTATGAAGTAATTGTTTGGTTCCTTAAGTCATGTGATTTTGGAGGTGGTATCTTCGCTAGATCTTAAGCTAGGGGTAAAGGTAGAAAGGCTTAACTTGAATCATACCATTGATAGGATGTTGTTGACAAGTTGAGGAAGGATTATTCCACACCTTTTATGTTTTGACTTGATTACTACAATTAGTAAAAGTAAAGAATTTTTGAATGATCAGAACAGATGATCAAATAGTCACAACTTGTGTAGTTGATCATGAGGATATGGATCCACAAGTTATAAAATAGTCGAATGAACAGAGTTGCAACTTGAAACATTGATATGAACCAAATATCTTTTCTTATGTAGCAAGATTTAAAGTTTGAGAATGATGCTTAAAGCTTTAAGGTCAAAACTTTTTATAAGGGGGGTGGTTTGTAACACTCAGGGTGTTGAAAAATAGGGGTAAATTTTTTTTTATCATAGTGATGAATTGAGATGAGAAAACAATTTATTATGACATGACATGATTAAAAATTATAAGTTACACGTATATGTGAATGGTTATGTGATTTGACTCATAGTTATCCAAGGGATAATATGATAAATTTAATAGTACTGTGAGGAAATTTTGCTTCATTGTGTATAAGAATGAATGATGAAAAATCTTTGAAGCAAGTTGTTATATAATGAGAATGATTAAAAGCCCATGTATTGGACACAATCTTGATTTATTTGAAGGCAATTTTTGTGTATTTCAATGATGCATATAAAGGGACTAAACATGTAATTAATGTTATAATTATGTGGAAAATAGCATGGGTAAAAAGTATAAGGAAAAAGGATAAAAGAAAATTGGAGAAAAATCACAAAACAGGGGCAGCAGGACTTGCGTCGCATCGCCAGATTGGAGGCCACAATGCTAGAACACGAAGAGGGCAGGAGCAGTGTTAGCGAATCGTGTGCCGCGATGCCCAAATCCAGCGGCCCAATACCATTCCATTTTAGCCCCATTCCATTTCCTCTTCTTCCCCATGCCTTAGGAAAGACCATGACCCCCTTTTTGTTCCATGTTCATGCCATTTTAGCAAGTGATTGATCATATTTTAGTGTGAAATCCATCAAATTTGCATCCAAGTCTAAACTTTCTCTATTAGGGAGGTGAAAGGAGGAAGAAAGTGCTATTTTGCTGCAAATCATGATGGGTTCTTGAGGATTTGAGGCCGAAATCATGTTCTAAGGTGGAAGCAACATATGAATGTGAAGGTAAGCTAGTTTTTTCTTCATTGAATTGATGATTTTGGTTAGCTAGGGTTCCATGCTAACTCATGAATAATGGTTTTGGAGGAACAATGTTACGAACTATTTGGAATAAATGAGAGAAATGATTAATTAAGTAAATATAGTAGTGAACATGGGGAATCATGAATTATGATTTATTAGGGTTTTGTGAATAGATCTTTGGGAAAAATGCATGGATTGATGTAGGAATCAATTAGGAAATGTTTAATTAGGGAATTATAGCATCTTGAGGCTTAATTAGTCATGAAAAACGCAATTTTGATTGTTATTCAAAACCTATTTGGGAATTGGGAAAGAGAGTTTTGTATGGGCCAGGTGAGCTAAGAATTGATTGGATCAAAAGCATAATTGGATTGCCCTTCAAATTAATTGCATGATAATTATGGGGTATGATGATTGCATGTGATTGGAAATGGAATTTCTTTAAGACACTTTGTTGAAAGGTTATGAGTTAAATTATGCCTATTAAACATTCGATGAATTGTTTTTAGAGAAACAAATTATATTTGAAGGAGTCCATAGCAACTGCTAATTGGTCAAGCAAAAAGATCTAAATTGACCTAAATGGATGAATAAAATAATATCTATGAGATGTTAATGAACTTTAGTTTAAGTATGTTAATAGAGAAAGACTTAAAATGATGAATTAAGTGAACATCCCCACATTTGGCTCAGTTGGGATAGCAAATTGATGTATAATTGAATAATGAGATTATTAAGTGAATTCCATCCAATTGATGAGATTAAGTTGGATATGTTATATATATGTAGGATCCACTTGGTAGCTACGTGGTGGAATGGAAGGCTGAGTTGAAGATCATGAGATTGTACTTAATAAGGTAAGTAGGCTCCCTTTTGATTCATGTGTGAATATATTGTTGGATGGAGATAGCGGAGATCCCATGTTTCACACGGGTATGTATGAATTGAATGGGGATAGTGGATATCCCATTTATTGTATACAAGTAAGTTTGATTATGAAATGGATTCTTGGCTACTTGTATGTCTACATGTATGAAATTATTATACAATGTAAATGGATGCGAGGATAAAGGGATAGTGAATATTCCCTAATATGTGTATGGATGAGGATTATGAATAGTCCCAAAAGCAGGTTGTTTACAATTGTATATGTTGATGGAAGGGGAATTATTCCATGATAAGGTATATAACTATGATAGTCAAGTTTTTTTTGTTATGATAATTTCATGAATATATATTCTATGATTCTATGATGGCATTGATACTATGACGTCCTAAATTTTTGAGGTACGAGTAAAATTTTTCTTTAAATTTCATAGATGGATGCATGTGTATACATTTAGATTTTAAGAAAATTATAAAGATAAGTGATGAAAATCATGAAAAGTATAACTAATGATATGTGTATTATGGTTTATTGGAAAGAATGATGTTAAAAAAGGTGCAAAAAGTAGAGCAAATTGGGTCGCATGTGCACATGTTACTGGGCATCGCTAGAGCACTGCAAGTGGAGCAAGACAAAATGCTCCACTAGCCATTTCTAGACCTAAGAACCGTTCCCAGCCCTCTCCATGCCCCAACCTCTTAAGAAATTTGATTTTGTAGTGGATTTCGATGGAATTCGAGAGGGAAATCATCAGTGAAGCAGTCTACAGCTATCCAAAATAGATAAAACACTAAATTTTGTAGATTTAAGCTATGAAAAAAGAGGAAAATTTAAGAGAAAGTGAACCCAAGTGGGTTTGGCTACAATTGATGAAAGATATTGATAGGTGAATGACTTCTTTCATGACTACATAAATTCTAGTATGTTAATTTGTTGAATTATGGGTTATGGAGCATGATATGTAGAGAAGTAGGGTTTTGTTGGGTTAAAAATTGGGGAAAATGGAAATTGAAGTATCAAGTGAGTGATGTGAATGCTAGTTGGGGTATAATGCACGCTAGAACATGTTTAGTCATCATTTAGGAAGGAGACCCCAAACTTCTTGTGGGTAGAAATTAAAGATCTGAAGGTTGCAGATCAGATATTCAATGAAATGATGCTAAGAATGTTATAATATGACTAATCCTTATTATTTAACTCTTAATTACCCTTTTATTGAGACTTAAATTTGGTAATTGGATAAACCTTAGAAAGGACTATGTGGTGAACTTGAGCTAGGGTTGAAGTCAATGACGTTATATGAGTTTTCATTATGTGTAGATATTAATGGAATGTGTATTATGCGTATAGGATTGGAGATGGTTGAATTGGGCTTGGATAATTCTGAATTTAACATCAAAAGGGGGTGTGGTTATCAGTATAAAGGTAAATAGGTTTACTTCTTTATGTAATTGAGTTAAATTTTCATTACGATATATTATGGCCATTGTATTTTGATTTTTGGATAAAGTTGTTGTATATTGCCTTGATTATGTTTAAATGATGTGACTTATGTGGTGTGATGTTTCATACTCCCTTGTATAAATTTTAAAATTGAATGTAAGTGTGTACATGTATAGCTACTTAAGTTTTATGGTGCATTAAAATTGGTTAAGTGCATTGAGAGTTATCGATGCATTACTTTTGTAATTTGGGAGGGCCTCATATGTGTGATTTAGCTACAAGATATGGGGGAATAATGGAGGAGAATGAAGGGTTAAATGTAACGCCCCTCCTTCCTGGAGCGTTACTAGTGGTAAATTCAGAGGAAATTCCGATAGAGTCTCCCCTAATTTA
>JAYJMB010001159.1:0-17047 GCA_036873735.1 Pouteria campechiana
CTAGAATAACAATAGCAATTATAAGTAGGGAATATCTTCTATCCCCTCCCAAATGATATATTAACAAAAAATTTCACAACGCTGTATTATATAACAATGAAAGACATGCACACATCACGGCATCTTGAGATCCTTACTGATCCTCATTTCTCACACATATTCGCATTACGTACAATAAGAAATGGGATATTCACAATCCCATCTAAGTCACATACATAATCATCAATTCATATATTCGCATATAAGCACATTATCAAATCACATAGGGGATAATCACTATCCCTACTCAATTACATAGGTAAACATGCATAGCCTACTTACAAAGTCTGTTTAAAGTCACCCTTGTTTTATTTTTTTTAGTTGACAGGTCAAGTCCAGAAGAAGCAAGATTGGTAGGAAAGTATACTAGTTGAATTTGTATTTTTTTTGTATCGTAATTGGAAAATTCCCATCTTATGTATATTATAATTATAATTAATTTATGTCTCATGATGTATAATTGTAATTTATAGCCATATCAATGTACGATTGTTATGTGAGGTGTATGGTGTATTTGGAATGGAAATTATATGGTGGTGTAGTGGATTCATTGTCATCAGATGCAGCCGCAATCCTGGGGGAGCCTGTGGAGTTATAAGGATGTTGTATGAATGACTAGAGAAATATTGGAGTGTATAATTTCTTACTTATATAAATTATAATTGAAAATGCATCAAAATATGTGATGAATGTTTGTACCTAGGTGGAAAACCCTATTTTTAAGGGAGACTCTATCCAATTTTTTGTAGAAATTAGGTCAACTAGAAAAAAATATCAAAGCAACCCACCCTAAAAGTGGGAAAATCATGTTATGATCATGCGGATTTACGGTGTAAAATGGAGTAACAACCCCAGGTGGGCGGGGCATTACAGCTGCTATTAGAGTTGGAGTATGGTATGGTATGGTATGTTTAATAGGTTGCAGAATCATGATGGTAATGGTTATAGGAGGAGTTAGAAAATGACATGCCCATATGAGTTGAAGAATGATTGGTTCAAGGAAAGGTATGCCTTAAGATGTGGATGATAATAGCATAAGTGTAAAAGTGCTTGGTGGCACAGATAATGAATATGAGAAATGATGAAACTATGGAGTTTCATAGATAAATAATTGATTGAATTAATTGACCAAGAAGTACAAGTGCATATTTTTCCCCTTGTATATGTTTTGTGGAATTATTGTGTTAAACTAAGACTAGAGGAATCTTTGTGATAACATGCGCTGTGAATAAGGGAATTGTTATTGTTATGTAATAAGTGTAAGTGAGAAATGTGTATAGGTATCGAATATTTTGAGTGTATGATGTTTTATATGTACTTTTGTTATTATCCAGATTGCATGATGATTTATATGTGTCTTTATCATTGTTATGGGTTGTTTGGTTTATACATCGTGTGAATGCATATGATATGCATGAGTAACATGGTCATTGTATTTCCTAGATGGGGTGTGGTATGCATAGTATGTGAAAACATATGCTCGGATGGTAATGCATGATAGTGCATGGACATAATGCTTGTGATTAGTATGAAAGATGCATGAAAGTGATGTGTTAACATGGTATCTGCATGAAATGGCTATGTGATTAACAAAGATATGCTTGAATATGTGTGATTGGTAATGTTTTGTATGGTACCTCGAGGTGGATAAGCCCTTGCTGAAGGGAGTTGAAGCCCCGATGGTGGGGTGATGGAGGCCTGATGGAGGGGGGTGGTAAAGCCTCTGAGGTTTATTCTATATATGCATTGAGGTTTGGGTACTTGCTGGGATGGCCCTATTGATTATTTATTATGAGACTAATGTATTAGCTAGTGGATAGATTGGCAGGGGTGTCACCAACCCTGACCAATTGAAGAATGATCGACACCTTTAGGGTGACGGCTGCCAAGGTGGCAGTATAGTGGCATTGGTTTGATAATATAAGAATTGACTAAAATATGAACTGATATGATATGTATAATGAAGCATGATATACCATATAAGATTGAGCCTCTATAGTATGTACATTAAAAGTTAAAGGCTATATTTAAGTCTCCAAATTGATATGAATAGTGAGTCTGATATCCCTATGTTACAATAAGGGCGAGATGTCATAGGTGGTATCAGTATTATGGCCATGAGTCTAGCAACATTCTTGACTAGGAGATACAAAAATTCATTAATCATACATTAATAAGGAGAGAAAAATGATAAGTTATAAAGAATGTCTGTAAAAAAATAGAAAAATGATGGTGATGATTTTTCACTTGACTATGGCATTATCCACTTGATATGGCTTCATATGATTGACTAGTGGCTGAGTCCACTTAGATTGATAGCCGTCCGTGCATGGTACTATTTGGTGTCAAATGGAATATAATGGGCATGAGCATAGTACGACTGAGATGTGCTTGTGTGATGTATATAAAATATATGAGCATTGTACCTTATAATGGGTGCTACCATGATAGTATGTAGGGAAGTGACATATATATAGTATAATATACCTTATATGTGTGACCTAGAATTGGTTAACTACATATGCGATTGAGGTTGACTATCTGTATGACCCTGGACTGGGTCAATTATACGTGTGGTCATTTGAATATGACTATCTACCATGGTACTGGCATTGGTTGTAAAATTCCTTATGAGTATATTCTATTGATTTGATTGTGTTAATGGTGGAATTATGTGGATTAAAATAGTTAAGCTTTGGTTGCTTTTAAATATTAGAGTGCGTAGTGGAAAAGTGATGCAGAAAATATGAGACATGATTTGATATTGTGACTTGTGGACTGATATTTGAAGTTTCGAGGATGAAACTTTTTATAAGGAGGGTGGAATGTAAGGCCCTGAAAATTCTAGGTATGTGAATTTTAGTTGTTGTAAATTTTTGCTGGTTCGGCTTAAGTATATTGGAACATAATTAAAATTTTGAAGAATTTATACGAATTTATGGAATTGAGTGGATTATCAATATAAACATGAAGATGAGGTTTGGAATGTATCAAAGAGTGTTAAATAAGTGTTTTAAGTAAGAAGAAAATAAATTTAAATGGGTGGAATGTCATATGTGTATATATTAAAAAATATTAAATTTTATTATTAAAATTATGAAAATCCATGGAGTACCATTTATAATATGAGAATGAGGAAGGAAATATATTAACTATGCTAAATAGGTGGAATTACGTTTAGAAAATTGGATAAAATGAGGTAGTGGAGTGTATGTATACGCCTTATGAAATTTTGAAGTTTAATTGGAAAAAAAATTATTGAAACTATGGGAAATATTATCATTCACATGTGAACTGTAATGGGAATGGTCCAAATATAGTAAAGGAATGGAGTAAAAAGGTGGAAAAAAATTAGAATGCATGCGTACGCATTTAGATGGGTAGCTAAACTACCTTAACTTTTTGTAAATAAAAGATGGGCAAAGGTCATCTTCCTTAGCATTTCATGCAAGCATCCTTGCTGCCCAACATTGCATGCATTTCCATCTTCCCAACTTGATCAAATTCAACCCTTTTACTTAGGAATATCATATGGAAATCACAGCTCGAGTTGATTGCAGCCAATTACACTAGAAATTTACTAGATTCAAGTGCTAATACAACTTCCTAATTATTTATAGTTGATTGTTTAATTGAAGTATGGGTGAAATATTGATGAATGATGTGGATGGGATTAGGCTAGGGTTTTGCATAAATTTTTGATGAATGATATGAGCTATAATTGGTGTAATTAATGATTAATTATTATTTTAATTAACTTAAAACATGATTTAATGTACGTGGAATTAAATTCAACAATTATATGATGATAACAGTTGAATATAACCAAGTTGTCCACTAATTGTTTGTGTAAATTCCATTAAGAGGATGCTGTGTAATTAAGACCTAATTACTCAAGGTTAAGCCCGACTTAATCCATGTATTAATGAGGCATTGAAATAATTTCAAATAGATGGAATTAGGGATGGCAGTTAGGTATGAACAAAGTATTATCTCACTAGACTAACAGGTTGGTTTAGCCAACTTTAGGCAAGTTTAAATCATATTTAAGGGACATTTTGAAATGATTTATTGATTGGGGATTGAAGAGGGATATGTGGGCTTTTTAAAATTTTTAAGATCATGTAAATTGGACATCAGGATCAAGATTTATAACGCCACAAAGTGGGCCATACTTGAATAGGACATTGAAATTAAGGCTTATCAAGTACCCCTTTTGACATTGATTAAAACCTTATCAAATGAATTAATTTTGCAAATATTAAAATATGGAGCTATAGTACATATGTCTTACTCAAAATATGAAAATTGTGGTGGAAAAATTCAAACATTAATAGGTCTAAAAAAATCAGGGAAGTAAATACCCAAAACTTCACCCGCTACCCATTTTACCATTTTTTGTTGATTTTATTTTTTGTTACATCAAATTAAGTGATTTTGACCTGAAATTTTTATATTAATTCTATTATGGTATTTTTAATATCTAATATTTTTTTCATACAATTTTGATACTATATTAAACTTACAAAAAAAATTTGTAGATCAAAATTAGATAAATTAATTAGAAAAGAAAGAATTTTATTTTAGAATTTTTGTATATATGTTTTAACCCCGAGAGTGCTGGTATTTTTAGTTTTTGGTACCTGGTTGGCACAGAACCCTATGTGGCTCATATATTCACTTTATGATGGCCATGGGGCCGACATGTATCCACCATGTGGCGAGGAGTGGCCTGGTTAATCAAGGGGCGGTTGTCTGGGCAGCCGATGTGGCCGAGCGCTGCTATCGGCTTGGATAGCCTGTGTTCTTTGATTTGACGTAAGTAACTGATGTAGGCACATTTAGTGGTGAACTAGTACTCTTGTGAGACTATGAGGGCGGGGTGCCACTATACACAACATTGTGGCTATGTGGGTCTGGTAGGCTTCTAGTAGAGATGGACCTGATGCACTGTAGAGTGAAAGAGTACTGTTTTTGGATTTAGTGTGCCTCTCAGGGTGGAGTAGGTGAATGATGGTAGTGAAAAAATGAAATTATGTAAAATACAATGAGATGCATTAGGTTGAAAAATCTGATTATTATGCTTCATTATATAAATGAAAATTGTTTATGTATATGTATATGTAAATAAGATATGGGATTCATGTGATATGTGTAAGATTTTTTGGCATGGGGGCGATAAGTCAAGATTGAAGAGATGTGGATTATGAAGCGGATTATTCTGAGGTAAGTAGGCTATGCATGTTTGCCTGTGTGATTGAGTGGGGATAGTGATTATCCCCTGAGTGTTTTGATAATGTGCTTATATGCGAATATATGAATTGATGATTATGTATGTGACTTAGATGAGATTGTGAATATCCCATTTCTTATTATATGCAATGCGAATATGTGTAAGAAATGGGGATTAGTAAGGATCCCAAGATGCTATGATGTGTGCATGTCTTTGATTGTTATATAATACACCGTCGTGATATTTTATGTTAATGTATTATTTGGGAGGGGATAGAAGATATTCCCTGCTTATAATTGGTATTGTTATTCTAGTGTATGGATGTCTGAATTAAGGGATCGTAGTTATCCCATGAATGTAAATTGTAATATATACATATATGTTATGCATGTGTGATTTGGGGCAAGCGATTATCCCAGAGCATATAATCTAATTTAGAATATGCAATTAACATTATATTCTTCATGTTGTGACATGGTGAGATGTTGTATTGAGTTTGAAAACATATTTATTTGGATTGGCGTGTGGGATACCTTATGGATCCCTATTTACTTGGTTAGATGAAATTTTAATGATTTTTGTTGAATTATTGATTGTCATGCAGTCTACTTATGGAGTCTGTTTAGACTCACCCTTGTTTTATTTTTTTTAGTTGACAGGTCAAGTCCATAAGAAGCAAGATTGGTAAGAAAGTCTAATAGTTGAATTTGTATTTTTTTGTATGATAATTGGGAAATTCCCATCTTATGTATACTGTAATTGTAACTAATTTATGTCTCATGATGTATAATTGTAATTTATAGCCATATTGATGTAATATTGCAGTGTGAGGTGTATGGTATATTTGGAATGGAAATTGTATGGTGGTGTGGTGTATTCATTGTCATCATGATGCAGCTGCGGTCCTAGGGGAGCCTGTGGAGTTATAAGGTTGTTGTGTGATGATTGGAGAAATATTAGAGTGTATAATTTCTTACTTTTGTAAATTATAATGGAGAAATGTATTCATAATATGTGACGAATGTTTGTACCTAGGTAGAAAGCCCTATTTTTAAGGGAGGCTCTGTCCAATTTTCTATAGAAATTAGGTCAACTAGAAAAAAAATATCATAGCAACCTACCCTGGAAGTGGGAAAATCATGTTATGATCATGTGGATTTACGGTGTAAAATGGAGTAACGGCCTCGGGTGGGTGGGTCATTACACAAAATTAAGTCTTAACTTTTGGTACCGATTTGGAAATGGGTCCAGGTGGGCTAGTGGCAAATAATGTTGGTATCCATTGTTTCTTGGGTGCCATTATTATAGCTATAGGAAGTTGGGTTGTATTTATTTCATTAGCAACTATCTTGGGAACCCAAATCATGGTCTGTTTGGGGCTAGATTTTCTTCTAGGGATATCAATTTGTTTCCTGTATTGCTACTATCCACCTCTTTTCTTAGGTTTTATTCTTAATAAGGTGGAAGTCAATGTCATTTTTGTGTAAGAAAACAAATAAACAAGCACACATAAATAACATAATTTTTATAGTGGTTCGGGAACCCCGTCCCTATATCCACTCTTCCAAGAGCACACACTTATTGTGCCTTGGGCTCCACTATATCTCATATAATGGAAATACAATAGTGCCCCCAGCACTCTTCTAGATTCCAGCTCCAGGTGCCGTAAACAAATGTTCCCAACACTCATCTGAATTCTAGTTCCAGGTGACATAAACATAGTGCTACTAGCAGTCTTCTGGTTTTCATGAGCTCACCAAGAAACTCACTAGTTTCTAAGATCACCAGTAAACTTGATGGTTTTCTAGAGATCACCAACAACTCTCTATTTTTCAAATTAACCAGAAAACTTACATACTTTTACATAATGTTACAATGAAGCATAAGAGGAAGATGAAATCTTTTACAACTCTAGGAAATCAAAAAGATCTTCCCATATTGTAAAAAAATGTCTATTAAGAATATGAAGGTTTAAGCAAAGATGGATAACTAAAGATTTGAGCTCCTGGCCATAGATGGAAGGATTTACATAAGGTTAAGCACATTTGAAAAGTATTCCTTCACCACCTTTGAATCTTCTCATCTCTTCTCCTTAAATAGCTCTCTTGAAAACTTGACCATTGGAGAAAGATGATCTTCATTGAATGTAGAGACGAAGGTAGATGAGCAGGAAATAAATGTAGAAGATCATTCTGATAATCTCTCATTTGAAAATATCATCTTCTAATTAATTTCCATATGCTTAGAGTCATTTTGCAGTGCTGACCTTGATCTAGAAGAAGGCGAATAGCTATTTTCGGCAACTGACAAATGAGGAGATATGACAACTCTTACTTGATTGGCAATTTTGGAAAGAAGACAATAAATTCTGACAAACTCAACTACTTCACTTTGATTGGTGCTTTATTGCATTCGTTTGAAGTTAATATCAGATAAAGTCTCTTTCCAGCTGAGCAGAGTCTCTTCGTCTCCTACTTTGTCCATGGTTGATTCTAGATGAATTTGGCCTTTTTTCATTTTCAGACAAATGTGTTTTGCTCTCTTAACTTCTTCCATCTATTCCCTTTTCATTATTTCTTCATATAGTATGAGATTTCTAATAGAGTATTAGATTGACATCTTTGAGCATATTTTAAAAGCTCTATAACTTGAACTTTCTAAAATGTAGTAGATGGTTAGAGAAAATATTTACAGTCTTCCACTCAGAAATTTGAATGGGTTCTTGATGTTTGATTCTTGTTTAGCACTTGGAACCGTTAAGCATTTCATTCTCCTTCAATGGATTATCTATTTTTATAATCCAAAAAGTTTGTGTACCACTTGGAAGAATATTGTTGTAAGATACAGCAGTGGCAGAGCATTGAATTTTTGATAATTGAAAACAGAAATTTTTCACTATAGCAAGTTACTGTAGCAAATCACTATAACATGTTGTCTGTTAATTTGTCTGAAGTAAGCATCAGACAAGTAAGTTTGTTTGTTGGTAGTGTAGCAGTGTTACTATAGCATCACTTTGTCTGAAGTATGTATTAGATGAATTAGTTTATCTGTTGGTACTGTAGCAGGTTATTGTAGCAATTCGTCTATCACTTCATCTGCTAATACGAACTTTGCCTTCCACTTCATCTGTTACTTCATCAACTAATTCATCTAAAGCTTTGTTTTAGACAAACTTTATCTTCTACTTCGTCTTAGAAAAACTTTTTCTTTCGCTTCATCTTAGTTAAACTTCACCTTCCACTTTGTCTTAGACAAACTTTGTCTTAAACTTTGTCTTAGACAAACTTGGTTTTCCACTTTGTCTTAGACAAGCTCTGTCTTCCACTTTCTTTGGCATTGTAGTACTACTATAGCATTTTATTGTAGAAAAATTACTATAGCAACGAACCTATGCTTCGAAATTTTTGAACTTTTGCCATATTCTTAAGTTGTCATTTTTCATCATAATATAATTATCCATATAAAGTTTGATTTAGTTATAAAAACAAATCATTATTCAAATTGCATATCCAAGTACTCATTCTTTTCATTTAAAAATATATCTAGACTTATATCAAGATGTATATGCTTGCATAACTAATATCCTAATAAGGTATGCATATTTCAAGCATATCTTTCTACATTTGAAGCTTCCTATACTAGAAGCATCATTAATATAAATCAAGTCTTAAGACAAGTTTTGTTGTCATCAAAATCACAGAATAATCCCAACATTCTCCCCCATTTTGATGATGATAAAACTTGAAGACTTGTGACATTTAAAGGACATGCTAATGAGCCAATAGTAAACTTCTCCTATCTAATTAGAATGTCTAATTCTATAGAGTTTGATAAAGATAGGTCATGATGTATAATGCTATTCTTCTCTTAAACCATGACAAACATCCTTCATAATACCATCCTAATTTCTTAAACAAGTCTTTCTACATTTTTCTCCCCCTTTTTGTTAGCATCAAAAAAGTGTATGAAATGAATGAGATATGTCCCCCCCTTAATATCTAGAAGATAGGACAGGTAAATACAATTAGGATCATGGTATGGGATCAATACTTTCATCCAAAATTTTTTGCTATCCTTTTTTGTATTAAATCACACGGAGCAAAAATATATAAAGCACAATCCATTCCTTCCCAAGTCTTCTTTTGTTCCAAACTCTCCCCCTTTTTGTATTAAGGTTACGACTCACAAATCTACATATTTCTCCCCCTATATTGTTAAGTTTCTAAAGAGATTAGAACCATATATGGATCTTGGTTCCATACAAAGCATAACCATGAGCATGAGATTAGTTCTTAGCAATATAAAGAATAGATTCATGTCATTAGCAACATCCAAATTATAATTGAAGTTTTGAATATATGTAAATAGTTTTTAAGCATACATCAATTCATATATCATTTCAAGGATGCATCAAAATCATAATTCTCATTTAAACATAGAGAACACTGAATTGATAGTCATATTTAAAAGAAATTGCATAAGAAACTTACCACATCTTTTCAAGAATGAAAACATCATAGTTTTAATCAGATAAGATGACAAACACACATCATTTCAGTCATTCAATAGTAATTATATGACAATGCATGATCCTCGTTGTTGTGTTTATTTTTCTCATTAGTTTGTAGTTTCTTTATGTTGTTCAATGATAGCAACACTGAATTTTTCTTAATTCAAATTGAGATTTATATCATTTTGATCATTAGATGATGCTTTATACAACCTAAGTTTCTTATATTCTTTTCTGAAGATGGTAGACTGAGAAATATAATTATAAAGGTAATCTCTTGTTTGCGCCCTCCAAATTCATCTATAGCTCTCTGCAGACAAATTAATAGACGAAGTCAATTTGTCTACTGTGAGGAAACCTTGTCCACGCTGTTAAGAGTTATCTATAACTTATAACAGATATACCCATAGACAAAGCTACTTCGTCTGGTGAACAATGAGAAAAGAACTTTGTTTGCACCTCTACAATTCGTCTGTTACTTATCATAGACAAAATTTCAGATGAAGTAAAAGTACTTCAAATCTCCAAAGAAAGGTGCTCAACGTTTCTCGGCTCTTTACATAGCACACCTTCATATGATATATATGTGAATTGAACATTTCTTTGGCTTTTTCCAGTTTCCTGAATTCACATGCTTAGAAATCAATAACTTTTCAGATATATCTTCAGGAATGTTGATTTGTTCTAACCTAAACTTTGGATCATCAAAAGCAATTAAATTTCAGTGCTTGATCCAAGGGTGCTTCATAAAAAATATTTCTTTAACTCATCTTAGATCAAATTTGCAAGAAACATCATTATTTATACTTATAAGGCATCTCATAATGAAGCTTGAATAGAGTGGGGTAATCTGAAACAGATATCACTTTTCATACTCACTCAGATCACACTAATTCAATCATCTTTAGAAAATTCATAAGCCTTTTGTATGTCCTTATATGCTCAATATGTGTTTTTTTAAAACTATTCATATCATAATTTATACACCTTATCAATTGAACAAATCACCTAATAATCATATTTCAGTATTCAACATAGGATTTGATCACCAAATAATTTTATCAATGCAAGGTGACACATTTAGGCAAATTCTGGTAGTTATGGAGTAAGATTTGAAAAATGTGTTCAACATCAAAGTTGTATCCTTTGTTCTTAGATTTTCAATGCATCAAGAATCACATAATTCTTAATTTTAACGAGAAATTTGTGGCTAGAAAGCTTTAACTATATCCAATAGCTGAAACTTAGTTTGAAATTTCACTCTAGCAAAAAGGCATCACTTTGAGGTCCGACAACTCATAGAAGGAGGTTGATTCAGTAAAAGTGATAAACATAAAAGTTCTATCCCATTAAATTATCTATTCAAGGAATCAAGAATCACTTAATTCTAAGTTCATACAAGAAAGTTATGATCAAAATACTGAAACTGCTTTAGATGATACTAAAATTATAAAAAACAGCTTGGGATGAAACAAATTATCACATATTATTTAAATTTCCTCATCATATGGTTTTCAGCTATATATGCTAAAAACTTCTTACAAACATTATGGTCATGAATGGAGATACTAGAGAATAATAAATAAGATGTAGTAATTCCTAACCTAAGCATAACTTTGCAGCATTCGCCAAGATTTCAGTTATTTTTTTAATTTTTTCAATCTTGGGAATTCAAGCCTTAATGATGATTACAAAAGGAATGGCTAGGCATGGAATATCTATTCAAGACCTTAAACTATGAGGTTTACCAAACAGGCATGACTGTGCCTTCGAATTGCAATTATATTAAGGATTAGTTATTTTACATATCAATTTAAATTTTTACAATGATTCAGTTTAGAAACAATGAATTCATATCCATTCAAATCCAAAGTAGTTAAATGGACTTTTTAGGAACATGAAGAATATATAGCAGTGAAATGCATATGTTCAATGCACTTATCAATCAGATATGCATCAAGTTTGGCAAACTTATCTCTTTTGTCACTTCCTTTTTCAATTTTGCATTTGAACTCATAAACGATGATGTCAATCTTGACTTTTCATTTTAACAATTGCTTTCTTTCTTCAGCTTGAAGTTTGTAGATGATTTTGATTTCTTATCATTCTCCTTCTTCAATGTGCTCATTTGAAGCTTTTCCTATGTACACTTGAGAGATTCTTGCACATTTTCTTTTATTAGAAAAATTAAACATATGTGAACTTTATGCAGTAGTTCAATCAGTGCAATTCCTTTCTATCATGAAATTTTATGAAGTTAAGAATCTAGACTACTCAACAAAATAAAATACACTATTATTTGGAGTTGATCATTCATTACTTAGACTATTTGTTTCTTTTATGAATGTTTTCTTTTTTCCTGAGTGTCTCTAAAATTCTTTTTCAATTTATATTTCAGTTTTATACCATGAACTTATTTGATTTAGATTCTCCTAATCTACACTAAACCTTAAGGTTCTATTCATGTTCTCATGAAGCTATATTAGATATAAATGAAATCATATCAGAAACAAATGAGTAAATGGATTAAGTATGGACATTAAAAAAATATAAAGGAGTTTGGGTTTGAGTTGCCATACCTGCACCTACCTTTCCTTTGCCTCTGGCTTCTTTAAACATCTTCTTCATCTAGTATCAAGAAACCATTTGTCCTTGATGGAGCTTGATATATTTTCCTTTCTTCATCTACTTTCTCCACATTTCTTTCTTTCTCAAGTTGCTTCTCCTTAACTTGTGCGGATCTCTCAATTACTTTAGCTTTTTGTTCTTCAATTTGAGTTTGAGTCTTAGTAATTACTTCTTCTTTTTCTTTGGGTTGCTCCCTCTCAACCCATGAGTCTTTTTCTATTGGAGGTTGCTCCTCCTTTTCTTCTACTTGGTTTCCTACACTCAAATCAATCTCGACAGCAACCCTAGTTTCATTTGAGTGCAAATCATCTTACCCCTTATAAATTATTTGTAAACTATTCAACATTTCTCTTACACTTTTATAGGTTAAGACAAAGTTGCAAATGGTTGGGTAGAGAGCATATAGCAAAGCATTCATAACTTTGACATTTTCTTGTTGTGCTCTCACTTCATCCTTACTTATGCCAATGAAAATGATTTTCCCCAGTTGAAGGTTATTGGCCATAAGGTGTATTTCCATTCTCCTCTTCCATTGTGCATAATTAGATCCATCATAATATGAAAGTTGGGAGGTGGAACATCCTTTATAGAACATAAAGGACGATAGTATTGGATTAGCCATGTGGATCTCTACAATTAGTTATGTAGCCTGCTCTAATACTACTTGTTAGTTCCCATAGGATGGCTATACCCAAGAGGGGAGGGGTGAATTGGGTTTATAAAAATTTCTTACTTGTCCCCTACAAGATTACTTCCCCTCTTTTCGTGCTTGTGTGTTATGCAATATATGTAAAATCCCATAGTATAGCTTAACCCAATAAGGGAGGGGTGAATTGGGTATATTAAAATTCATTACTTAACTTTGTTGAATCATTTTTCTCTCTTTGTGCTTGTGTGTGGTATGATGTAAAGTGAATGATAAAATAGTAAAGTGCATAAAAGATGAAATAGGTAAGCAAACACATACACAAACAACACGATTTTTATAGTGATTTAGGAAACTAGTCCCTACATCCACTCTTCTAAGAGCACACACTCTATGTGCCTTGGGTTCCACTATATCCCATATAATGGAAATACAAAAGTACTCCCAGCACTCTTATGGATTCTAGCTCCTGTGGGTGTAAACAGTGTTCCCAACACTCTTATAGATTCCAACTCCAAGAGGCATAAACATAGTGCTCTCTACACTCTATTGGTTTTCATGAGCTCACTTGGAAACTCACTGGTTTCAAAGGTCACCAGTAAACTTCATGGTTTTCCATAAATCACTACCAACTCTCTGGTTTTTAGATTAACCAAAAAGCTAATACACCTTTGCAAAGTGTTAAATTGAAGTGTAGGGGAAGATGTGATCCTTTAGCATCTTTATTAACATATAAAGATCTTCCTAAAATGTAAACTAATGGCCATAAGAATATGCAGTTTAAGTTCATGGAAGATAGCTAATAGTTTAAGCTCTTGGCTATGGGTGGAAGGATTTGCATAAGATTAAGCTCATTTAAAATGTCTTCCGTCACCTTCTTATATCATTCCACCTTGTCTCCTTAAATAGTTTTTTCATATTTTCAACCATTAGAGAAGATGGGTTCCGTTGAATGCAGAAATGAGAGCAGCATTGAATGAATAAGACCATTGAGATATCTACCATTGAAGTCTAGGCCTTTCTAATTTACCTTAAGCTGCCGCATCGCCGTTCTTTTACAAAGAGAAAAATTAGTTGTTGCTGAAATATCTTTTCTCATTTTGACCTAACATAGCTTGAAACCTTGCAGCACTGCTTGTTACCTGAAATGGTGACTCAGAAGAGTTTGCATACTGAAAGTGCATATGCAGATGCCATTTTGATGCAAGTCACATGAATTATTTTTCCTCTGACAAGTCATGGCATCTCTTTATCTGCATTTGTTTGTCATAAGTTGGAGATGAATTTTCCCATTAGTTTGTCTATCAATTGATTCTTCGTAAGAGTGATTCATCTGTTGTAAGTAGCAGATGAACTATGAATGGCGTAGACGAAGTCGAATTGATCAATAGACAAATTATGCTTTGTCTGCATGAATTCCTCCAGGAGATTTGTTTGTTGGTTGATCCTTCATGCATGTGATTTGTCTATTGTAAATAACAGATGAACTCTAGGTGGTGCAATGTAAGGCCCTGAAAAATTTCAAAAATATAAATTTTTGTTATTGTAAAGTTTCAGTAATTTTTGCCCGGTCGACAGATTATATAATTAAAATTTTGAGAAAATTATTATGAAAAAGTATGAAATTAAATGGATTATTAATATAAACATGAGGATGAGGTTTGTGGTACACTAAAGTGTATTAAATAAATCATTTAAGTGAAAAAGAAAATAAATTTAAGGCGGTGGACTGCCAAAGGTGTAAATTAGGAAAAATATTAAATTTTATTATAGAAAAAAATAGCAAAAATGGATTAAAAATACATATTAATGTGAGAATGATGAGGGCATATAATAATCAATGATTTATAGGTGAGGAAAGATCAAAAATTGCATGTGGATAGCTGAAAAATGAAGTTGCCAGTAATTTTTGGCAAATTTTAGTTAAAATAAAATTTAATTGAAAAATAAATAATACAATTATGCAAAGATTATATTTAATAGATGGATAATTAATTTGGACATGTGGTTTATTAAATTAATGATTTACGTGTGCTAAATATGAGGACTAGATAAGATTTTGAAAATCAAAGATTGGATGCATGCGTATAGAATTTAGTGGGAGCATGGACTACCAATAAAAAAATTAAAAGAAATATTAGCTACACCCATCTCCTTCTCATGTAAGCCTTGCCCATACCCCTGTTCACAAAGAAAACTCCCTCCCCTTTCTCCCAAATGCTATGTTTTGGTAGGTTTTGATCAATAGAAGTGGAAGCAACCTCTAATTGGTTGGAAGGGCAACTAATTGCATCCATTTTCCTCTTGGATTAAGGATTGAAAGCTAGAAAAAATTGAATAATTGTTGTTATAGGTGGGATCCACCAAAGGAATTTGAAGATTAAGGTAAGTGCTTAATCTACTTTTAAATGGTGACGATGTTTATGAAAGAATATTATGCAAAACTTGATTTATCTTCAAGGAATTTGAAACCCTGATTCAAGGGGGTTTGCTGAAAATTTTAATAGGGAATTAAGGCTTTGTTAGAGGGTGGAAATTAGAGTGTGAGGTCTGTACAAATTGCTCAATTAATTAAGGTAAGCAGGTAGTTGTTTTAAGTCATTTTAAGTTCAATTTGATTGCTTCAAATGATTACAATTTGGGCAACTGTAATCTGAAATTTTTGTATATGAGTGACATGATTTTTAACATGTATTATCTACCCCATGCAACCATAATTAATTTATTTTATTATCATGAATTAAATTGCATTGAAAATAATAGAATTTGGATAAACAGTGCACTGACAGAACACCTTACCAGGTACCCCTTTTGAGGTTGATTAAAAACCAATTTAGTGATGTTATTTTGCCAAAACAAAAAATAAAGTTACAATAGATATAACGTAATACTACATATCAAATCTCATGAATAAATTCCACCGTTTGACCCCTCAAAAAAATATGAACATTAAATACCCTGAAAATGAGATGCTGCTAGCATCCCACTGTTTTGAAAATTTTATTTATTTTTAATATTCTCATTTTGAATTAATTTAAGCTAAACTTTTTACATAAATTCTATTATATTATTTTTAAGTTATGTAAAAATTTTGAGGGGCAAAAGACATTAATAAGTTTGTTTAAAATTTTCTCTTTATAGTTTCATACCTTAATTTTAAATTGATCAATTTACATTATTTTGATCTGAAAATTGGATCAAACATTTGGAAATCTGCAAAAATATTTTTAGGTCAATTGGATATTTATAAACTAGTAAATAATAATTTTATTTTAGAAATTATGAACATTTATTCTACGAGCCCGAAATTACTAGTAAAATTTAGTTTTAGCGCCTGATTGGCTTTGAGTTTTAGCGCCTGATTGGCTTTGAGCCCTATGTGGCTCATTTATATATTTTATGATAGCCATGGGGCCAACCTGTATCTGCCATGTAGCAAGGAGTGGCCTTGTTGGCCAGTGGGCGGTTGTGTGGGCAGCCGGCGTGGCCGGGCGTTGCTATTGGCCTGGATGGCCTAATTGCTATTATTAGCCTTAGTAGCTTGTGTAGGTGTGTTTATGGAGAGCTGGTACTCTCATGAGGTGATGAGGTGAGGTGCCACTAAATACAGTAGCATGGCTGTGGGGGCCTGGCAGGCTTCTAGCCAGGAGTGCCATGATGGACCTCACGCGTTGAAGAGTGAAAGGGTAGTGTTCTGATTTGTGTGCCTCTCAGAGAAGAGTGTGTGGATGGTTGTGGAGTAGGTGGATAATGGTAGTGAAAAAATAAAATTACGTAAAATGCAATGAAAGTATTAGGTTGATAATCTGATTATTATGCTTCATTATATTAATGAAAAATGTTTATGTATATGTGTATGTAAATAAGATATGAGATTCATGTGATATATGTGTAGGATTTTTTGGCATGGGGATGACAAGTCAAGTTTGAAGAGATGTGGATTATGAAGCGGATCATTCTGAGGTAAGTAGGTTATGCATGTTTGTTTGTA
>JAYJMB010001160.1:0-17046 GCA_036873735.1 Pouteria campechiana
CACATCTCCAAACTTATTTTTTGTTGAGTTCATGGAGATATGATTCCCCCAATTGAAGGATAAATCCTTATTGATTTTTTTCCTTTTATCCTTTTTCTTCTTGTTTTAGCATTATTCTTTTTAACTCTCCCAAACTTATCTTCTTATGTATGATTGTACCTCTCTGTAACCATATGTTTAGAATATGTCTCTCAATAGGTCGATCATGGTTTTTCAGTCTGAAAAGGTTTGAATAATGAGGCTAAAGAAAGAAAAATCAAATGGTGGTTTTTCACATGTTTTACATATACCGTTCTTTCATTAAAGCTCAATAGGGACACTCATGATAGTGAATATACCAGGTTAGCTTGAAAGGCTCAAACTGATCAAAAAATGCCTAAATCGCTTTCAAGTAAACATGTTACCTAGGATTTCACCTTAAGGGATAATCAAACAAGTTCTAGCATGCTTGTGTCAACCAGAAGATATTATTGAATTCACAACATCACTAATTTGTATACATTTTGTATGATCATAACATAATGCACTCAATAAAATTTTCATCTGTCATTAAAAAGGACTTATTACAAGAATCAGTAAATCATAAGGTAGCACCTATTCTTCTTTCTCAATCATGTGCAATAGTAATAAAAAACTCAGCATATGTCACTTGATTATTAAAAGAGAATCCATCTTATTCAATTTTATTATTGTAGTACAATTGCTCTCAGATTTCTTTAGCTAAGTTATCAAAACAAAAGCTCATAGAGAAAAATTATACCCAAATTTGAAAATGTTTTCCAAAACTAAATGCAAATCTGAAATCTAAATGTAACTCCCCAAATACTCCCCAAACTTAAGTCAAACATTGTCCTCAATGTGAAATAATGAAAGAAGTTTAAGTTTAAGGGCTTCCCTAAATGAAGTGCATTTAATCCTCTTCTTCTGAAATTTATTGGCTTTCTTTGCAAATTTTTGACAATTTTGATACTTGACACATAGTCTACAATCTCATGAAACTTCTATGCTCAATCTGAAATCAGATTTCTTACTTCTATAATAAAAACATCAAACCATAAAAAAATTATCCTAATAGAGAAAACAAAACAAACAACTAAGCTAAATGCGAAGAAAACAAAGAAAGTTCAGAAAGACCATTTATCATGAATTCAACTTTCTCCTCTAAAGTGAACCATTCTCCTTTGCTTGTGGATAAGAGTTGATCAAAATATTGATGGCTGCAAGAAAAAATTTTCTAAAATCAAGTAAGCATAATAAAAAAATCTAAACAAAAAGAAAAATAAAGGAAACTAAGATAAACTAAAAATCCTAAAAGAAAAGGGATGAAGAAGTAGTTCTGATTTATAGTCTTCAGGTTGACTATCTCTTTCTTTAAGCTAGTTCTTTTAGGTCCAATGTGAACTTATGTTTGTCAAATCTTCCTTCAAAGTATGGCTTCAAACGATGACCATTCACTTTGAATATTCCCTTGGTGTTATGAGCAACCTCAATTGTCTCATATGGCAATATCCTAGTGACAGTGAAAGGACCTGAACATCTGGACCATAAATTACCGGAATCAGTCTAAGGTGAGAGTTATAAAGTAATACTTTTGGCCAATTTCAAACTCTATTCTTAGAATGTTTTTATCATGCCATGTCTTCGTATGCTCTTTGTATATCTTAGCATTCTTATAAGCCTCATTATGAAGTTTATCCAAATCATTCAATTGTAGCAATCTTTCTTCTCTAACCAGTTGCCTATCAAAATTCAAAAATTTAATGCCCAATATGCTCTATGTTCTAATTCCATAGGTAAATGACAAGCCTTTCCAAGCACTAGCCTAAAAGATAACATCCCAATGGCTATTTTGAATGCAGTCCTATAGGCCCAAATTACATAATCAAGTTTTACTAATCAATCTTTCCTAGAAGCATTCATAGTTTCCTCCAAAATTCTTTTGATTTCCCTGTTTGAAACTCCTACCTATCCACTAGTCTAAGGATGATAAGGCATTTACAATCTTATGTGTAACTCCATATTTATGGAGAAGTTCATCAAACTGTTTATTGCAAAAATGTATTCCCCCATCATCGATGATTGCTTTAGGAGTGACAAATCTAGTAAAAATATTTTTCTGCAAAAATTTGATCACTACCCAAGCATCATTTGTTGGCATTGAACCATTTAGACACATAATCTACAGCTACCAAAATGTACTTATGGCCAAAGGAAAAGGCAAACAGTCCCATGAAATCAATACCCCAAAAATCAAATAATTCATAATAAAGAATGTTTTTTAAAGGCATCTCATTTCTCCTAGAGAATTTTCCATTCTCTAATATCTATCACATGAAAGTACATGGGTGTGTGCATCTTGGAAAATCGTTGGCCAATAAAAACTAGATTGCAAAACCTTAGCTATAGTTTTTATGGAATCGAAATGCCCGCCTACCTCTCCATCATGACAATGTTGTAAAATACTTACCATCTACTCCTATGGTACACACCTCCTTATCACCTGGTCAGCACAAACTTTAAATAGAAAAGGTTCTTCCCAAAGATAATATTTAACATCAGAAAAGAATTTTTTCTTCTGTTGCGATAACATGTCAGGGTGTAGAACATCACTTGCCAAATAATTCACAAAATTAGCAAACGAGAGTGTTTGTGTGGAGTTGACATGAAATATATGCTCATCAAGGAATTCTTTGAGATTTGGAGTCTCCTTGTCTTTTGCAATTGGAATTCTAGACAAATAATTTGTAACTAGATTCTTAGTTCCCTTCTTATCCTTGATTTCCAAATTGAATTCCTACAGCAAAAGAATCCACCTAATCAATCTAGGCTTTGCTTCTTTCTTTGCAAGAAAATATTTCAGAGCTGAATGGTTGGAATAAATAATTACTTTTGAACCAATCAAGTAAGAATGAAATTTATCAAAAGCAAAAACTACTACCAAAAGTTCTTTTTTTTATTGTTAAGTAATTCAATTGTGCTCTTGATAAGGTCCTACTAGCATAGTAAATGGTTTGAAAATTTCTCTCTTTTCATTATCCTAAGATAGTTCCTACAGCAATATCACTTGCATCACACATTAGCTTAAAAGGTAGATCCCAAACTAGTATTACAATGATTGGAGCTGAAACTAATTTCTCCTTCAAAGTGTTGAAGGCCTGCAAGCAATCATCTAAGAAGTTAAATGGTACATCCTTAACTAAGAGGTTAGAGAGGGTTTAGCAATTTTTGAAAATTCCTTTATAAACCATCTATAAAATCCTACATATCCTAAAAACCCTTTGACAAGTTTACCCTTATGCTCTCTCAATACTCTTAGTAGTTTATCCTCCATCATATTTGCCAAAGAAAAAGAAATAATCACTGGCAGAGAAGAAACGTCATCTAAGTAAGCATATTTTAAATGAGAAGGTATAGGTTTGAGTTCAAGAATAGGAGGCTCTTTAATAGATGGCTTAAGTTTTTTTTTATTTGTCCCAGCTCCTCAACTCTTGGTAACTATTGCTTTGAGTAGGTTTACCTGCAGAAACTTTTCACAATCCTCTACATGCTCTCTCTAAGTTTCTTTGTTGCTTGGTTGAGCCAAGGATGTTTCAATTGGATCTTCAACAACACTTTTCTAAAAAAACTTTCTTCACCAAATTATCAATAGATTCAACTGTAAAACAAGATTTAGCATCTAAAGGATATTTCATTGCTTCAAAAATGTTAAACATTACTTGATCATTTTGAACTCTAAGAATTAATTTTCCCTATTGAACATCAATAAGAGTTCTTCCAGTTGCAAGGAAGGGTCTACCCAAGATAAGTGGTACCTCCCTATCTTCTTCCATGTCCAGTACTATGAAATCTGCAGGCAAAATGAGCTTATTAACCTTTACCAACATGTCTTCCACAATACCCCTCAGATGTTTGAATAAACAATTAGCAAGTTGAAGTATTACTATAATTGTTTTGACCTCTCCCAATCCTAATTTCCTGAAAACAAAGAAAGGCATTAATTTAATACTTTCACCCAAATCACACAATGCCTTTTCAAAATATGAATCACCAATGGTACAAGGGATAGTGAAACTCCTTGGATCTTTCATCTTTTGTGGTAGTTTATTTTGTAGAATGGCTGAACATTCCTCATTCAACTTCATAGTTTCATAATCTTCCAACTTCCTTTTATTTGCTAAGATCTTCTTCAGAAATTTTGCATGGTTGGGCATTTGTGCTAAGGCATCTGCAAAAGGAATGTTAATGTGCAATTTTTCAAATACATCCAAAAATTTAGAGACCTATTTATCCATCTTATGTTGTTAAAGTCTTTGAGAATAAGGGATTGGAGGCACATATGACTTGGGATTGTCCAGAAAAAGTATGCTTTTTCTTGCCTCTTCTGGTTATTCAATAGCTTCCTCTTCTCTTTCTTTGGGAGTTAGCTATTCTACAATTTTCTCTCCCACTTGCTTTCCACTTCTCAAGGTTATAACTTTTATCTTTTTAATTGCAATTTTCTCTATGTTGCTAGGTAAAGAAACCTATGATCTTCCTAATAACATATTTGCTAGTTGTCCTACCTGCATCTCTAGATTTTTGATTCAGGCCTCTTCATTTTGAAACCTCATGTTTGTGTTGTTCATGAATTCTTGAGTGTTGTTCATGAAGTTTTGAGTGCTACTAACAAATATGTTGACAATCTCATCTAGATTAGATTTTCTCTCTTCTGGTTGCTTGAATCCTAGTCATGGCCTTACTACATTCTGATTACTCCATTAGAAATTTAGATTATTTCACCACCTTGGATTGTAAGTTGTGGGGATTATTCTACATCCTATTGAAATCACGAACAAAGTTAGCATTCTCACTAGATTGTGCAAAAGTATTACGTACTTGATTATCCATGCTAGCATGTCCTCCACCACAGAAATCACAAGTTACTTTCTAAATTTTTATTGTTGAAGCATTCATGTTGTCTATCTTCATATTCAATACTTCAAACTATGCGATAAGTGTAGTGAGATGGTCCACTTCATGCACTCCGATAAGTCTTCTCATTGGTAGCCTCTTAGTAGGCCATTGATAGCTATTGGATGTCATCTCTTCCAATAATTCATAAGCTTCTTTTGGCATTTTATTATTCAATGATCCTCATGCAGCTACATCGATTATAGAACAAAAAGTTGGACTAGTCCCATTATAAAAAGTTTGTACTTACATCCAAATGGGTAGTCCATAATGTGGGCATCTTCTGAGCAAGTCTTTAAACCTCTCCCATGCTTCATATAGTGATTTATTGTCCATCTACATGAAAGTTATAATATCGTTACGTATCTTAGCAGATTTTAAAGGAAGGAAAAGCTTACTTAGGAACTTCTCTGCCATAGCATCCCAAGTAGTGATTAAGCATGCAGAAAGAAAAGAAAGCCAAATTTTTGCTTTGTCCTTTAGATAAAATGAAAATAATCTCAACCTAATTGCCTCCTTAGTGAATCCATAATATTTGATTGTATCAGAAATTTCAAAAAAAGCATCTAAGTAGTTGTTTGGATCATCGCTTTGAAGTCCATTGAATTGCACACATTGCTAAAGCAAATGAATAAGAGATGGCTTAATCTCAAAATTATTTCCTTGAATAGCAGGTCTTCTTATGCATGATATTTGTCCCTGGATAGTTGGAGTAGCATAATATGTCAAAAGCCTGCGTGGATTTTCAGCTACAGCAGCTCCAGCTACACCTACTTCTTCCATCTTTTCAATCAGAATCGATTATTCTCTTAGTCTTCTTCTATAAGTATGTTCAATTTCTGTGTCAAACTCAGTTAGATTGCCTTGTTGACATAGCACCATACACTAATTTCTGTAAAAAATAATAGAAACAAATTAAATCTAGAATTCAAAACAAACTATATTGAAGAATCAAACTAAACATATAAACTAGTATTATGCAGAAAAGAAAAACCAAAGTAATACCAATCTTGATTAATATTGATATTAATGTATAACTCACTGCCTTCCCCAACTTAGTGGGTCTTGTGTAAGTATACATGATCACAAGTACTATTGATGAGGTGAGTTGAGTATCGTTCCCACGAGGAAGCAGGTTGTTACACATTAAGTACCAAACTTGTATCAAATCAATAACATTTGATTCAATGAATTTCAGTAGATGATATAAGAACTAAATCTAAAAAAAAATAACGAAGTTGACAAATTGTAAGAGCAAAAGAAGAAATATCGATGGATGAAATATCTAGGAATTCAACTTCACCAATCCACTTGTATGGATGAATTGCATTGAGTAAATTATTATTTATCTCATTGTCAATCAGATGCACTAAAGTATCTGCCATCCCTTCTCAAGTGTTATGATAGGTGTGCTCATTGAAGTGATTTACTATGTCTCCATGCAAATCCAAATTAATAAACTCATTAAGCTCAGGTATCCAAGTGTAATATATGTGCTCGCAAGGTCATACTCAAATGGATTGCACATGTACAATGGCTATCTGTAGACTTTATTGCATCATATGTTCTTCAATTTAAGAGTTTATTCCTAATTCACCTCTCTTGAGTATAAATTAAGAATCTCAATTCATGTACATGACAGCTAAGCACATACACTCATTAAGCTTAGAAAAGAAGAAACAATGAGGAAGAAGACAATTTAACTCAAAAATCAAACATCAGCACAAGCTTCCTTGCCAGGATCCATTTAACCCTAAATAAAAGAAATTTAGAACGTCATAATAGAATTAAAACCAATTGAAATTATTATAATCCAAGTTTGAATGTTGATTTAAAAATAATAGATGAACTATAAAGAAAATAAAAACAAAACGTGAAAGTTGTAGCAATTTTCTCTAAAGATCTCCTTTCTCTAAGCTCTTCTCCTAGTCTAACTCTCTCTATTGAACTATGTTTGTCTCTCCTTAAACTTTGTTTTGGACATCCTTAAATAACCTAAGCAGTATGGTTTTAGTAGAACCCCTCCATGAATTACAATTCCTCTAAGCATAAAGATTTGCTTCTAAGAATAACTTTGTCTTCTAAAATAAACTAAGTTGCTACACGTCCTGGTTTTCAAAGATAACTTCTGAAAATTGCAATCATCACCTAGAAATCAGCCTTGAATTTGACATCTCTGACTTTGAAAGATTACAACAATACTTATGTAGAAAAATCAACTTCCAAAGATAACTCCAATAGCTAGGTATTAAGGCATCCAACTACTAAAAATACTTTAAAAACATTGTTGATTTCTGAAATCTTAGTTTGCAATTCAAAAGCACATTCATTATATCTAAAATTTCCATGTATCAAACTTATATGTCATCCAAAAACTATTTTTTGCATTTTCTAAAGTTTCCGCATATTAAAATTTGTCTCAGACAAATCTATGGACAAAGTAGCCTTTATACAGATGAATCTACTTTGTCTTAGACGAAGTTCTACTTTGTCTCTAGTTAGTCTACAAACAAAGTAGCCTTACTATAGATAAATCTACTTTATCTCAGACAAAGTTCTACTTTGTCTTTAGTTAGTCTACAGACAAAGTAGCCTTACTATAGACGAATCTCTACTTTTTATAGATAAAGTAGTTCTGGAGTAGTTTCAATATGTTGATCATAAATTTCTTGCATGAACTCAGAATTACATGATTATTTTTACATTGGATAGATAAGTTTAGGGCATATAACTTTTATGTTTATCACTTTTTCTGAATCATCCATCTTCTATGATTCATGGGGCCTTAAAGTGACACCTTCTGTCAAATGAATTAACAGACAAATTTGAAGCTCTAGAGATAGTTGCACCATTTTAGCCATAACTTTCTCATATAAACTCAGAATTATGTGATTCTTAATGCCTTGGAAAGATAAAAATAATGGATAAAACTACCATGTTGAATAAAGTTTCCAAATCTTCCTCCATCAATCCCAAAAATTGCTTTAAAGTGACGAGTGATGCCTTTTGTAATCTTCAGTTTCATTTTATAGATTTTTATGTCTACAACAAAACAAACTTTGTTAAGTGAAATATTCACTTAAATGTAAATATAAACAACTAAAAACACATTAAAACAAGATCTTAAACATGCGAATTTAGATATAAAGATATGATATATTATGAGCTTATCACTTACCGCTATGATTCTTTATTGATTCTACTCCCAAATCTTCAATCTCCTCCACCAGCTACAACAAGGGGCTTCTTTAGTGAAATTTCCCAATTTTCTTTCCTTCTTTTACTACTTAATTTGATGGATTTTCACCTAAGGATGGTAGTAATACACTCTCACACAATTTCTCCCACAAAATTTGTTGGAATTTGGGGTCAAAAAGGGGCTACAGAGGCTTGGGGTGTGGGAGCTAGAGAGGGAGGACAAAAATGAGTTGGAAATGGGGGTGGTATATTATTAAACCAGCTCCACCCTTGGCACTCCAGAGGTGCATGCTGAACCATGCACTTGCAACCTCTCTACATCATTTTCTTACAGTCTTTTTTCAATAATTCATGCAACATAATTCTAATTCACATGTCCTTAGTCTCCTTTCTCATATTTACATTAAGTTACACATAATTTTTTTCACAAGTTCAATGAGCTCATATGCACAATTTCCACAAAATAATTATTAACAAAATTTCCTTTACCTAAAAATTCCGGTTGTCACATTCTACCCCCTTTACAAAAAGTTTTGTTCTTGAAACTTTAGGGGAATATGTAAGGGTATTTAGTTCTCATTATTTCTCCATTAGATTTGTACAAGGTGAATAACTTTATTCCTCAGTTACTTTTTTTTACTATCCAATATCCAGATCAATTTATCCACCTATGTAGCATGTTTTTCCCCAAATCGAGATTTCTATCATCTCATTATATTTGAGTGATCTAGCCCATATTTTATTAATAACGGTTCAATAAATACATTCTATATTCTCATAAGGGTTCATATATCTCGGGCTCACTTTGCCTTTAGTACCAAATCATGTGACACTTTTCATAAAAGACAATCATAAGAATACTTTGTCTCCCATTTGACCTCATTATGTATCTTTTTGGCATGATTGAGCGATCCAAATCTTCTATTTAATTTGAACCACTTACCTACTATATCTACAATCATTTGTCGGTCAATTAGTACACTTTTGCCCACTCCATTTCAATACAAAGGTGATTTGCATTTCCAACCGTCAATCTAGGATTATAAAATTAGGCATACCATGCCATTTCAAGTTCATGCATACTTCTCAATAGTAAATATTATTTTTGGCTGGTATAAAATAAGCCACTTTAATTGGTCCTTTCATAATTACTCAAATACTATCATATCTTGTTGTTGCCTTTAGTAAGTCTATTATTAAGTTCATAATAATATCCATCCACTTCTCGCCAAGAATGTCAATGGGTTACAATCAATCATCTAGCCTCTAATGTTCAACTTTCTCCCTTTAGCCACATGCCTAGTGATATCATTCTTTATACAATTCCACTAATATCATGCCTTTAAATCATAGTACATTATTGTACTTTGGGGGAAATAGTATAGGGTGAATATTGTGCTTCCTCAAGCACCTTCTACATCACTATAGTTTTCTTAGGAATCATCACTCAATTCCTATATCTTAGAATTTCATCTGAACACTATCACCCATACATGCCATACTACTACCAGATTCCTTACTCAAAGCATCAGTGACTACATTGGCCTTTCTTAGGTAATAACAAATGTTCAAGTCAAAATTTCCCAACAATTCCAACTTTCACATTGTTCACCATATGAATACTATCTCCATATTATCTACACAAGAACAACTATTGCCAGATCCAAATCATGAATCGGACAATTTCATTTTTGTGGCCTTAATCACCTAGAGGCATAGACTATTATATTATTGCTTTAAATTAACATGCACCCAAGTCCTTTCTTCAAAACATCACAATCTAGCCTGTACTATTAACAATATTATTTCCACTAATCCCCTTTTTAATTCTTGAATGGCTTCCTCACAACTATTGGTCCATTCAACCTGGGTCTCTTTATGAGTTAACCTAGTTAGAGGCATAGCAATTTTGAAAAACCCATCAACAATTTCTCAATAATGTCCAGCTAATCCCCAGAAACTCCTGACCTCCATAACATTTCCTGAGCTTCATTACATTACTCTCTTTAAGCTATTTTACCACTGCCTCTAGCTCACCACTACCTCTACCTTACGAAGGTCAACTAAGATTCCACCTCCGAAAATCACATGATCTAAGAAGGCTATGCCATTCATCCCGAGGTTACACCTCTTAAGCTTAGTATACAATTCCTCTTCCCTTAATTCCTGTAATGTCATTTTCAAATAGTTTTCAAGTTTCTCCCTATTCTTGAATGTTGCCAATAAACACAATTACAAGTTTATCTAGGTAGGGTTTAAACACCCGGTTCCTTAATTCTATAAAAATTGTGACAACATGGGTTACATCAAACGACATTACTAGAAACTTGTAATGCCCATATTTCAAATTCTCTATAATCAATCCATACCCTCATGTTCTCATCCTTTTTCTTCACAATTAACATTAACATTCCCCATAGTGTCACACTAGGATGAATAAATCCCTCATTTATTAAACCTTGTAACTACATTTTCAATTCTGCCTTATTTACTGGTATTATCGAATATGCAGTCTTTGATATTAACCCGGCTCCAGGTTAAAGATCAATATGGAATTCCACTTTGTTTCTGAAAGCATTTCTGGCAACTCATCTGAAAATACATTTGGAACATTCTACACTACAAGTATATCCTCTAATAATTGATACTCTACATGGTTATACATAAATAACATCAAGTATACCTCACACTCTTGTTCGCCTTAAGCCCTCAGCTTATAGCTCCCATAGCCCATATAAGCTTAGCTGTCTCATCTTCAGGCAAGCTCCTAAAGATGATCTCAACCTTTTCCAAGATTCTCAAAGGGACTTGTTTGGTTTTACTATTTATCTTAACCTCATACTTTACCAGCCACTCCATATATAGGATAATATCTCATCCTTCTAGATCTAAAATAATAATCTCATTATGATGAAAACACTACTACTAATTTCAATAGTTGTACTAATCTTTTTTAGGGGAGTAAACACTTCCATAACATTATACAGGAAATATCTAGACAAATCAATTCTATTCACAATTACTATAGACACAATTGATTGAGACGCATTAGGATCAAATACAACATCTATCATATAATCACAAGCAAAAGATTACCTGTGTCTACATGGTTCATTGTTTGTTCTTCCCATACAAGGGTTTCCTGCATCATGAAAACAATTTTTGGTCCTTTGCTCTCCCTGCTGGCACCCTGATGTCAGATAGGGTCCTCTACCTATACTACTCATCAACAATCCACCACACTGGGGCTATGGTGGCTTCCGAGATCCTTCATTTCTGGCTCCACTTTGCAAAGAGGGACATTTATGTCTCATATGACCTGGTTCGCCATAAAGGAAACATGAAACTAGTGTCCTAGGCTCTGATCCTATTATATATTCTAGCACTTAGCTTGTCCCTACTACTTATCCCAAGGTTTGTCTTATCATCTATTCTCTTGGCCTTTTTGATAACATTGGGCATTCAAACTTCATATGTCTGGGCTATTTACATTAAAACATACTCTTCCAGGAATTGCACCACTCTCCTGGTCCATTCTAGGCTTCTTCCTACGCTCTTGATCTTGGTCCCTGGGACACTTTTTGTCCCTTATTTTGGTGTGCTCTTCTTCCTCGCACTTGATTATACAAGTCCATTCCAAGGTATCTTCAGGTCTAGTAAACACAGATGGAACCACTTCCCATTTGATAGATAATTTCAATTCATTAGCTATGTGATAATCTTTTTGTTCCTTAATTGTGGGAGGCCTCATATTGTGAAACAATTTCATATTCAACTCCTTCCCATCTTGCTCTTAAGGTGTTTGACCCAAATCCACTAATTGTTCCCTCATATTATTTTGCCTCATAACCGATTCTAGCAACTGTGCAAACTCTCCCAGTTATCCTCTATATTTGCACCAACTCCTGTAGAGTGTGCTATGTTCATCATCAAGTTCATCATTGCGCCCAGCTCTAGCACTACTACATGTATTGGTGGAGCAGTCCCACCACTAGGACCTAATGTGTCAAGTCTATCTACACCTACAGTAATCAACTCTTTCGCAGCTTCTGGTTGTCCCATTTCTATATTGGCTTCCTACAACCAATTCAAAATTTCATTACCCTTTTTATTCTATGTCAGCCTCAAGCCATTTTCCTATCCAAGCTGCTCCTCCTCCCAATGAATCTCCTTAAAAGCTTCATAGATGACTATTCCTATAGCTCTAGTGCATGCAGACCTTCTTTGTGGCTCTTTTCTACCATGGGAGCCTTCCCTTTATATATTATTTTCCTTGATGCCATTACTGCACAATGTAAGGTGACAAAATCATTTAACAACACACTTGTAGTCAACATAATCAAGTTAACAACCTAGGATCTTTAAGTCCATTCCCTAGACTAATGTTCCCCCATGATCCTCTAGTTTCACTGACTCCTACTAGGCATATCATTCTCTTATTCGTGTTCAATAGCTATTGCCATCATGATTCTGAGACTTCTCCCTGACATCATTCTTGATAATAGATAACCAATTTTGCTCTGATAACACCCTGTAATACCCTGCTTTTAGGGTGCTACCAAATTATAATTCAAAGGAGAACTTCAACAGAGTCTCCCCTTAAACTTTTAGATCCATACCTATTCAATCATTTTCACATAACCTCATACATTTATGAACATCCTTATATATAATAACACATACCCACACTTTGCCCAGAATCACAAGTAGCACAGTGATGGCAATTGATAACACATATACACATACATTCCACTATTACGACATGTCTTATTTACTTAAAGTTTGAATCTATTGAATTTACAACTTATATACATTACAACAATTGTTAACAAAAAGAGAATTTAACATCCCAAAACTATCAAGCTCGCTTGAGGATCATACTCTATTCCCAGTCATGAGCTCCAACCCCATGTTGGGCTCCATCTTCTAACCTGTCAACTAAAAACCATGAATACACAAGGTGAGTACAGAACTCAATAAGTAGGTAAAGAAATAGAACCATAATAATGAAATCATTAGAAGATTATTTTCAATCAAATATCCATCCAGTTGAATAACATGCAATGTTTTGATGCTCATGATGCACATGCCTTTATAAAACTAAACTCACATGTAGTTTTAAGTCATTCAAATACTTAAGATTTATATACCGCCTTATCATCAAGGCCTTTTTACCTATGCACATTCATTATCATCATATCATTACCAAATTCAGCCTTATCATCAAGGCATCCTCATTTATGCATATTCATTATCATCATATCATTACCAGAACCGGCCTTATCATTAAGGCATCTTTATTCATACGTATGTCTCTTTTTTCATACCATTACCAGACATAAAAGACCACCCTTTTCCCTCTTTGATATGTATTGGTACATCCTTGTAACCCTGGCTATAAATGTTGCTAGGTCCGAGACATTTCTATCACTGCCCTCTATGGTACCTCATCATCATTGCAACACAGGGATCACAGGTTCACTACCTACATCTATTATGGAAATCAAGTATACTTACGAGTTATAAGGCATTACTGCCTAAAGGCATCACCACCCATCATTGCCCAATTTTATAAGGCATCAATGCCAAAGGGAATCCTGCCCAATTTTACATAGCATCACTGCCCAATTTTTTTAAATCATATATTTTATGGGTATCACATCATTTTTATGCCACCAAGGTATATTCACACCCATGGGTGTCATATTATATATATATAGGGGTGTGATCTTATGTGTACATGCGCATAAGATGTTTTATGCACACAAGGTTTTAGCCCATGTTTTTCTCCCCGACTCCCGCTCAAAGTCATCAGTCTGTATATTCCAGAAACACTAGTTGATGCAGAGATGGCATTAATTCACAATCAGTCCATCAATGAAGTGCATGCTACCCAAATCTCCTTCGCAAGCATATTAAAAGAAAATTTTATAGTCATCCTTGAAATATATAACTTCAATTGCCCATGGGTTAGTTAAGATACAGATGAAGGCAATTTCTAAATTTCCCTTCATCTAAGCAAGGAACATTTTGTTATCAATGTCTCGATGGATGTTGGGTGCGGTTAGTGAGACATAAAAGAAATGTAAAAGGGATATAAAAATAAAAGAAAATGGTTAAAAGCAATGGTTCCTTTAAATTTTTACAGGAACCTTTTTAAATTATTTAGCGTTATGAATAATTAAATTAAATTCAATCCTTCCAATTTACCTAATACTACTTATTTATTTAGTAATCCAAAAAGTTATCCAAAAAATACTTAAATAAGCTCAAATTTAACATAATTTAAGAGCTAATATTTATCATTCAATTTTTTTCATTTCTTATGAGATCAATGAAGATATAATCATGCATCAATACCTTTAAAAGCTTTCAACTTTTGTTAGTACATGAATCTATAAAGTTTTGCAGTATTCTAGTATATACATTAATTGATATAAATAATTTTTGTATTTTATGCATAATTTTATATATTTTTAAATGGTGTGATTCACATGTCTTTGATCAAAATGATTTCACATGTTTAACTAAAATAATAATGATAAATTTGATGATTGAATTAAATTTTATTTAATCATCCATGATTGACTTAAAAAAGAAAGGATTCTTTTGAAATCTCAAAAGAACAGTTTGAACCATTTTCCAAAAGTAACAGAGGGATGAAGGGGTAAAAGTTTCTCTTTCCATATAGTAGTTTTAACTGACCTTAAGTAGTGTACTCTTAACTATATTACTACTTTCATGCTATTACTTATCTAATGTTATTACCTATCTTTTCTAAAAATTCGCTATCTTGTATTTACTACCTTCACAACTGAGATCATCTTTATAGTATTTACATAATTGTTTCTCCTTATCCATTTATTTTCCTTTAACTTTTCTATTTCTTTTTGCATCACTTTTACATCAAACCAAATATACTTCATATCAAATATGAGATGAGAAGATCAACATCAGCCATAAAATGAATAAAAGTATAATAAATATTTTATAAAAAAATAATAGTATAGGAAAAATAAGATTGTTAAGATTAGTTAAAAGTAGATAAATAGTGTGTCAAATAAGAAAAATGAAAAAGGACTTTTACACCTTTTTTCATATTTAAGGCTTTTCACCCTATTTTGTATAAAGCAAATAAGCCCTTAATACATAATATTAGGGAAAAAGTAAGATTGTTACAAGTAGTTAAGGATAATTAAACATATTGTGAAATAAAAAAAATGAAAAAGGACTTTACACCTTTTTTCATATTTAAGGCTTTTCACCCTATTTTATATAAAACAAGTAAGCCCTTAATACATAATATTAGGGACAAAGTAAGATTGTTACAAGTAGTTAAGGATAATTAAACATATTGTGAAATAAAAAAATGAAATGTTTTGCTTTTTTTTTGGCTTTTACATCCCATTTTCTATAAAACAAATAGACCCATAATACTGGCTTTTCACCCTATTTTCTGTAAAAAAATAGTCCAGGGTGGGTGGATTCTTGTCCTTATATGCTAATGATATTGAGTGACTCCAAGAACCAATGGCTATATATATTATGATGATTTTAATTCAAAAGATATGGTTAATAAATGATTTAGATCTTGATGATATATGATGGCACAGGAGCCCACTATCATATTTTGCTCCATCTAATCCACGTGGGTTGGTGCTTAAGGTAATGTAGTTAGTGGACGTGATCAAAAGGAGACATGCACTAAAAAGATCACAACAAGCAAAGACTAGATTACATAATTTCTAAAGAAAAGGAGTAGCAATAATGATGTTGTTGGTAAAAGAAGAGGAGTAACATTCCCAAAGCTAGAAAAAATCACTTTGTGGAACATGTATAAATTAGAGGTATGAGAATTGGCATTGTAAGATGATGATGCCCTAAAGGTAATGCCATCTCTGCGTCAAATAGTGATTGTTTCTGGAATATACAAGCAGACGATTTTGAGTGGGAGTTAAAGAGAAAAACACAGGTTGAAAACTTATGCACATAAAACATCTTATTCATACATAAGATCACACCCCATATATATATGTATGTATTTATGTATGTTAGTGCCACCAAAGCACTATCTTATTTATATCATGTTTGTTCCACTTAGGCACTATCATAGTCATATCATATTAGTGTCGCCTAGGCACAATTAACACCCCATAGGTGTCATATCATATTTATACACATCCATGCCACCAAGGCAATCATCATATTACCATACACAATGTCATTTATCATGCCCTATTTTCCTCTTTGAAGTGTCTGAGAAATGCCACAACTATTGAACATATTATCTTACATAGCTTGATTTTGATGATGAACATTCTTAACCAAGTAAGTTTTGATGATGAGCAAAGACATGAGTGAAATATTAAGGTACTAATAATTTGTTCTCAAGCATATTGCAGAAATATTATCCCATACTCAACTTGAGAATAATCTTCATGATGATCAAAGGAAAAAACTAAGTAAATACTAATGAAAAATAAATATATAAATTACACATATGCTTAAAATAAGAAAACAAAAATCTTTAAGTCTTTAAGAATGCTTCAGAATCAAAGCTCATCCCTTTAGAGCATGAAGTCACACTTTCAAGTAAGCCAAAATATACTTTGGAGTCAACAGGATTGCCTTTGAAGACATCAAGACGTGCTTCAGAGTTAGTAGGAAAGCTTCAAAGTCATCATAAGCATACTTCAGAGCCAATAGGAAAGCTTTGGAGTCATCATAAGCATACTTCAGAGCAAATAGGAAAGTTTCAGAGTCATCATGGAAGTTTTAGAGTTGTCATGGAACACTTCAGAATCAACAAGACAACCTTCGGAGTCATGAAGATACACTTTGGAATTAATCAGACATGTTTCAAAGTTAACCAGATATGCTTCGAAGTCATGAAGATAT
>JAYJMB010001161.1:2930-24851 GCA_036873735.1 Pouteria campechiana
TCTGATCGGTGGTCCTCCTAGTCCGCTACTCGTACCAAGCTCACTTAGCACCCTCCTCGGTGTATCTATCCCGCAAGAACCTCAATACATTGATGCCTCAATCCCTCTTGATCTACAATGTACATTATCGATGCGTCTCAAATGCTTCATATGATCCATATCCACGATCTCGCACTTTGAACCATCTCATGATCTTGCCTTGGAGTCTTCTTATGATCCTGCCTTGGATCAGTCTCACGATCTTGCCTAAGAGTCGTTTCACGATCTCGCCTTAGATCTGCCTTGCGATCTAACATAAGACCATCTCACCTGTCTCGCTTCGCCCCCATCGTGTAGGTGAATTATATCGCTCGTCCACCAAGGTATCCATAACACAGAGGTTTTACACATATGCATGTTAAACAATTTGGCTCTAGGGAAGTTCACTCATTATCAAGATGGACACGTTTAAATTTTTTGTAATAATGGATCTAATGTATTATTATTCAAAATTTTAATTTTATTTGGCAAAAGTAAATACATTGACATCATTTTTCACTTTTTGCACGACTTAATAAAAAGTGAGGAGATCATGATGGGTTTTTGTAGATGCACCAAGTTATAGATATATTTACCAAGCTTTTAAAGATAGGTGTGCTTGTGAAGCTACCGTCACTGTTTGGCATGTGTTCAATTGGTTAGTCAATTTACTCCTGATTAGTGTTAGTCTTATTATATGAATTACATATTTAAAATATTCTACGTATGATAGAGTCTCATCTAAGCTATGTAGCATATGTTGAAGTTCTTTTAGAATTCAGATGAATGTGTATCTTCTCTCAACCCACGTAGACTCCTCTCTCTTCTCCCTTTTTCAAATCAACATTAATTAGCCATTTCTAACCCTTGACTTGTGCTCCATTAATCACATCCCAAGAGTTACATGCTTAAAAAGGCACACTTTTTGAGAAAATTTCCAAGCCTAATAATTGACAAATATTAATTTCTCAATCACTATTACAATAAACATCTTTCACATAGATTTAATGACTATGCAATCAAATTTTGATAAAAAGTACATACCTTGCTGAATATTTTCCGTCCTTTGACCTCTTTTTACCCAAAAAGAATCTCTTTATCGCAATTACGGCATGCTTCTGGGATCGCATTGTCAAATTTTAATACCACTATTGATGGGCTCACATTTCAACGATTTAGATCATGCAAATAAAGATCCAATTACACGTTCACGGATGGCAAATAAGACAGAATGGAAGACAGTCTAGGAGGCTGGACGTCTGTGGTAAAAGATGAGTGGTGAAATTTCACAAAAGAAAAAATGACAACAGCATGGTTGACTAGAAGACAAAAAGTAAAAGGTCAAAAGTAACAAAACAATAGTCGGAATGAATTGGCTTCACACGCTGCCACCATTTACGTCTCATGTATTTATAGCATCTGATTCCAAACTCCTGCACGTGTCGATTACCAACTTCAAATCCTACACAACAATGCTTCTAATTATACATTATTTACTCAGACCAATTCTAACACGTATTACGCAACTTACAAGTTTACGAAGAACTAAAATTAGTAGAATTATTGTTTAGACTAGAATGCTAGATGGTTGATTGAGATCGTCCAAGGTGAATTCTAACACCTATTAGTATTTTCAGGATGTGTCATTTACACATGTTTGTCAAATTGATTGGCGTATTGGGAGCGAATACGATGGAGATAAAAATATTTAGTAATGCTGATATTCCTTGTTTTAATTTAGAGTATTAAGAATCGATGCCCTTTCTTTAATTAAATGACAAGGCACAGCCCATGAAGTATAAATGCCAAGAGATTGTAGGCAGTTTAATGTATTTCATAGCTATACGACTACTAATCCTATGGAGGCACACCTAGCTAGGACAGCCAAGAAAATTTTAAGCTACATAATAATGGATTTGATATTTTTTTTTATGATAGGGACTATGGTGAACACTAACTATGGTGAACATCCTGATGATAGAAAAAGCGTATCGAGATATACATTCATTTATGTTGGGGACAAGTGAAATTTTACAAATATCAAAGAAACAACCACAATTGAAGCAAAATACATAGAAACAACATATGCATGTCAAATTGCTATAGAAACTCAATCATTATGAAAGACGGAATTGTTTAAATTTTGTATATATAATAATAGATCTACTTTATTATTATCCGGAAATCTAGTTTTATATAGCAAAAGTAAGTACATTGACGTCAGTTTTCATTTTCTGCGCAGCATAGTGAAAAGAGATCGGAGATCATGAAGGGGTTTTGTAGAAGCACCATTCAAGTGACAGATATATTTACTATGCTTGAGCTACTGTTCATGTGTTCAGTCGATTAGTCAATTTAAGGGGGTGTGATAGAATTTAACCTTAAACAACCTTAGTCATCCATCTAATACGTACTTTAGTATAAAGTTTTCTGATTAGTGTTAGTTTTATTATGCGCATTATATTTAGAAGATTCTACGTGCGGCAGGTCTTTGCAATCCATGTTTGATTTGGATTGCGTATCTACATTATTTAGCATCGAACCTTGTAAGTAAAGGTATGTTGAAGTTCTTTCGAAATTGATATTAATAAATATCTTCTCTCAACCTATGAGAACTCTCTTTTCTTCCTTTTCCAAATCAATATTAAAACCCTTGAACTTATGCTCTATCAATCATATCAAAAAGGCCGCATGCTTAGAAACATAAACTTCTTTAATTTTTCAAGTCTAACAATTGACAAATATTAATTTTTCCATCACTATTACAATAAATATCCTTCACATAGATTTAATGACTATGCAATCAAATTTTAAGAAAAAGGTACATACCTTAAGGAATATTTTCCTTAAACCTCGTTTTACCCAATAAACCTCTTTATCGCAAATACAGCGTGCTTCTAATATTGCATTGCCAAACTCTAATACCACTGTTGATGGGCTCACACTTCAACGATTTAGATCATGTGGATAAAGGTCTATTTACACCTCAACATGTGGCAATTGAGACTACATGGAAAACATTATGGAAGGCCGGACGTCTCTGGAAAAAGGTAAATTTTCACAAAAGAAAAAAAGACAACGCCATGGTTGACTCCAAAGCAAAAGGTAAAGGCTCAAATGCAACGAAACAGGAACACGCTGCCACCATTCACGTCTCAAGGATTTATAGCATCTGCTTACAAACTCTTGCACCGACTCCCAACTTCAAATCCTACACAAATACTCTTGTCTTGATGCTTCTAATTATGATTTAGGCAGACCATTTCTAACATGTATTACGCAACTTACAAGTTTATGAAAAACTAAAATTAGTAAAATATTGCTTGGACTAAATGCTAGATGGATGATTGAGATCTTCAAATAAATTCTAGCAAGTAACATACTTGTCAAATTAATTGGCGTGTTAGGGGCCAACATAAGTGTGCTATTCAAAAGTTCACATTAGTGTATCTAGAATTCCCGTGGATATCTATTTGGAGATGCTGGTGTTCTTTGCTTGAATTTATAGAGCATTTGGAATTGACGTCCTTTGTTTAAATTGAAATTGAAATTGAAATTTTATATGGAAATAGCTAGGCTACTTAAAAAACTCTGCTAACATAAAGGTATATAGGACTGTTTCCCTTAACTTGTCCATGAGTCTACACTCAAGAATGTGGTGAGTAAATTTGAGATGAACAATTTAGTCAATCCCAAGTCACATAGAATCTGATCAAACTCAGCCCAATCACTGAGTATAAAAAGTATTGGCTCACCAACATCTAATATAGGCAGAGGCAATATTAACAACAACTAAAACCCAGCATCTTATGATTTGCTTTGGAGCTATGACAATTCGCCTTGCCTCATTGCCATTCAATTCAATGCCAAGTTGGCTAGGACTGGCCTAGTCCATCATGCCGCATGCCTGCCTTTTACACAGCTTCATACATAGAAAGGCATCATTTTATCAACAGGTGATGGTATGCATATATGTTGTAATCATATATATCATGGTTAATTGTAGGAAATGGCTTCAAGTCAAGAAAAGGATTATGTATAAGATGTCTTTGATTGACGCTTATGTATGTGAATAAATATAAAGAATCAGCAAGGGGAAGTGAATGAGAAAGAAAAAAAGTATATAAAATTGGTGAATGGAGCTCCCTTCAAACCAAGCAAGAAAGAAGGCGGCCAACTCGTCTCTTGCCTCATGCAAGCCCTTGAACTGCGCACAGCCCTCTTGAAAGCAAAGCTGCGCAGGCAAAGGCATCCATGAAACAGCAGACGCATGAACCGTCCATTCTCTCTGGTTTGGAATGGAGGGAGCTCCATCCACCCACCCACCCATACCATTTGTATTTGTAGCCGAACCATCCAATGCACAGCCCATGGAGCATAACTGCCAGGAGATGGTCCCCTTAAATACTACACATTTCCGGGTGACAGGCAAATGCCTAGCTTCAATCTGGGCCGTTGAATGGATGGATGGTTTTCGGGTGGGATGGATATTGGGTGGAGCTGGGAATCTTAATCTTGTTTGGAGATTTTGTTGCAGGCCAAGATGGCCGCATGCGCCCCAGCAAATCTGCTCTTATTTAATATCGGCGTGCTCCTTTGGATTGCTTCTTCATGTTTTTGCAGCGGGGATCTTAGTAACCGTTGAAGGAAATAACAATTGTAGTTGTAGATGATGTCAATGGGATAAGGAAGGAATACAAATAAATATAAAATAAACACAGGAGGTCAATATGAAAAAAAGATAACTGTAAGGAAAAAAAATAAAATCGTTATGATAAATATTATATTTATTAATTATTTAATAAGAGGATTAAATTTTCATCTCGGTTTCCATAATTCAGAAAATTTTCAGAAGGAAAATTGTCTGGCAATTAGATTTTCTTTTTGGTTTTGCTAATTGGTACTGAGAAATGAGAAAGTTGGACGGTCCACCGTGGGTCTTTTCCAAGTTCTAGTGCACCAAGCTGTGGAAGGGATAATTGGTGCACCTTCTTTCGAACGTTCATATGCTAAAGATTTACATTGGAAATTGCATTGCAAATTAAATTAATAATAATAAAAAGTCTGGCTCTTTGATCCGAGTATTTTTGGCTGTTCTTGGATTAGCATTTGCACGTATGGCTTAGGGCCTGTTTGGCCATGCGTTTTGGAAGCTCGAAAGTGCTTTTTGATGCCAAAACACAATGTTGTAGGTGCCTAAAAACACGCCAGAGGCCAAACAAGCCCTTACAATGGAAGTGCAGTCGAACGTGTGTGATTGTAGGATTGCGAGTAGAACTTTTATAAATGAATATGGGAAAGGGAGCTTTTGTGGATTTCGCAGTGGAGAGAAATCCTTGTCAGGTGGGCATAATGTTCAAACTTTGAATAGTTTTAATAGCAATGCCATTAAAATCAGAACAAAGGTTGAACTAGGTAAGCTTCCGTTTCACTTTCTGACTGACTGAACCGTGTGCTCAGCATAATTGACTGATTCAATGTATTTTTCAAGATTAATATAATATAAGTGTAAAATTTTAAATGGGGAATTTACTTTTAATCAAAGGTATTCTTGTAATAATACAAAATAATGTAGGTATATTTATAATTTTTAAAATATCATGGGTATAATTGTAATATTAACTAAGGCTTGTGGATATAATTTCAAAAAACCTACTCTATGTAACCTCATCATTATACCTACGATGATATTTTGATTAGATCAAAACCATCATATAAAAATCATATTGATTAAAAAGTTAAATAGATTATATAAAATAGTATTAAATTATGAAGGCTCATTTTGCTCTAAAGAATTTTTATTGTTATGATCTTATCTGAATTTCTAATTAAAGTGACTTTACATTAATGGTTAAACATATACAAATAAATAACTTGGTTGTTTTGACCTATTCTGAATATCATTGTAAACCGAAATGATGGTGTTACATCGAAAATTTCAGAGCAATCATCGGTTCTATATTAGTTCACAAGTTTTCGAGGCTCAGATCTATCAGTCCTAGGTAATCTAAGTATCGAACCCATGAATCCAAACAGTTATAGAAATGCAATCTGGGTCATTTAGTAATGATCCATACAATCTGTCTTATAGCGGTATCATAGATTGGTGTGCAACTAAATTTTAAAACATAATTGGTAACTGTCTTAAAAATCTTGAATACCTAATCATTAGTTATCAAGGTTGGGAACCATCAAATCAATGGATTGGAATGATTAAATTTAAAGCCCCACCTTATCAAATTAAAGTGCTAACAAGTCTATCCATTCTCCACCAATACACATTAATAAGTTCATAAATAGTTAGTCACTCCTCAAGAGCACCGTAAATTTCTGGCTTTTAAGGGTAGGATCCATGATGTCAATTATTTAGATTACCTAAACGTAGGTTCCAGCTTCTCAAATCGAAGTGTTGAGAGGACCACCCATCCTCCACTGAGACCCATTATTTACCTTGAATCTGGTCATTTCAAATAAGATAAAAGGTAAATATTAACTTTCGACATATATTTTACATCTTACATCTTTTAGGCCCCCTTTAGTATTATCATTTTAAAGATTAATATGATATCTTAATTAACATAATAATCTTATTTTTGTCATTATTACTTATATTTTTAATTATTTTTTCTTATTTTTTATTAAAAATCTTATATGTTACTAACATCATCTTCTATTACACTTTTTTAATACATTCTATCCAAAACATTAAGTAAAGCATATGATAATCCCAATCCTTGAGTAGAGCATAGATAATGACATGATAATCCTAACCATTACCTAAAGCATAGTCTATGCCTCCATATCTTTTGATAGGATAAATCTTAGATTTTTAGCCTATACAGTGATGATTAAATTAGAAAGAAATATGTCCATGTGGCTAATTGGCTGGTGAAAATTAAAAAAATCATATATTTACTAACCCTTCTTTTTTATCGTTATCCATCATTTCTCGTTTAAATGTCTATTTATTTTGCAATTTTTTTACTTTATGTTGACATCAAAGTAATATTGTTTTATTCCTTTCTTTTTCTTTCTTTCGTCCATAGGATCTTCAGTATGGTATTTTATGCGTTTTGGGGCATGTCCTTTTTAATAAATTTTATAGTTAAAAGAATTTTTACCATTTTGCGGCTAAAAGAATAGTGCTAAAATTGCATGGCATGACTAAACAGGCCGTTCATTTGCATGGCATTTGGTACAGTTCTAAGGGCAAACGCCTACCATCTTGTAATTAGCAGATCGCCAGATTCATCATCCGCAGTCAATAACATGAGTAGGACAAACTTCACGTTTTTCGTTAATCTTCATCGCATAAAATATTTTAAATATGAATTATTTTTTAAATATAAAAAATTTTAAATCAGATATTCAGGTGGGTTTATATCAAATAAAATATTTACAACTTAAAATTTACTCCAAATATCATAGGATAACCATTTTGATGTGCACGAAAAATGTTCGTATTAATGTTGTCAAGACCTATACGTTTAATGATTAGATGATTATAGAATATGATATTGGCGACTTATAATTTCAAAATAATTTCCACAATAGAAATAATTCATCTTTAATCTTTCTGTAGGTTCCATCAAAATCTCTAATTTGCACAACTTTTTACATTAGAAAAATTAATTATATTTAAAACATTTTGTACAGTGAGGATGAACCCAAATTGGAAATTAAGTTCCACTTTTTCCTTTGCTACCCACAAATTCTATGACTATACATATTAATAAAGCTATTAATCCTCTTTTACCTCAGCTCTACATATAGACTCTTTGCATTATAGACTCTCTGCATTAGGGGATACGAGAATGATGCACAAAGTTAACAGGTGTCGAAGGTATATTGATGGAATTTAAAAACGAAATAAAATAAAATAAATACACTCAATAACATACTTAAAGAAAAAAATGAGATAGAGAGGAAGATATTGTAGGAAATTGCAATGGAGTTTAATAGTATTTGAAGTGATAGGACATTTTTTAACGAAAATTTGGTGGTAAATGGGAATCTACTAAAGACTATAAGTGAGAATAACTTAGGGCCTATTTGGCCCCACGTTGTGCAGTGCAAAAGTGCTTTTAGAAAACTAAATGCACTTGTGTCTATTTTTCACTATTTAGCTAAATACTCCACAGCACTTTTTCTCACCACAAAAGACCTTTCCGGAAAAGCGAGATTTTTTTGCTTCTCCATGGGCTCCCCGTGTTAACAAATTTTAAGACAATATTATTTCGCTAACTCTCCTTTAAAAGATAAGGTTATAAATGTATAAAATAAGATTTTATCTATTTAATGTGTAATTTAGATTCTATGAAAAAAATTACCATTCTTGTGTATATATAAAATTTCATCTTAAATATATAAAATTTCATCTTAAATATATATTAATATTAAAAATCTTAGGTAATTTTCTTCTCCTAAGCTAAGAATGTATATTAAAAATATTTTATTATTAATACTTATTTTAAATCTTAAAATTTTGATCTACATATTATATTAAACTTTCATAAAAACATTTATGAAATATAATTATTTTATCATAAAACGTGGTTAAAATTATAATATTTCAAATATTTAAATAATATTATTAAGTCCCTTTTATTTGAAAAAGAAGTTTGATGTAAGTAGAATTGCTTGAACTAATGGGATTTCATTGAAATCCTTTATAAAATAAAAATTATTTATGAAAATTATAATTATATATTAAATTAAAATTTATAAAAATAGTGCTAAGATTTTATTCAAACACTTTAAAATAACTATTAAATAAATAATATTTATATTTTTTTAAAATTATTTTTCAAGATTTGGTCATTTGCATAATTCTTTTGAAAATAACTAGTGATGAAGTTAAAACATAATTCTTTTATCCCTTTTAGTCATTTGCATAATAAAAGTACTTCTATTATATTATAGTCAAACAGATATGTAATACCAAAAGTACTTTTAAAAATATCTTACTAAAAATACATTTTACTGAAGTTCTAATGCAATAGTACTTTTTAAAAGTACTTAAATTCCACAGCGAAGTGAAACAGGACATTAGCAGGGAAATAGCAATTGGTAAAATCAAAATCAATGCAAAAATACACAGAAAAATATAAAGAAATTCAATAATAGTTATAACTCAAGGGTTACCATCATTTATGTTGTGTCAAGGAAACTAGAAAAGGTGACGATGATCTTCAAACTTGCAACAATAAGAGATTAAAGATTAAGCAAAGCTTGTGTAAAGTACATGGATGGTAAAGATAAAGGTTACTATCTCTTATTAAAACTCTAAGTCATATAATGAAGATATGAAAAAGATTAATTAAGTAAACATCAATGCCAAAGACTATAAAATTTGGAAGGTATATTTTAATTTGACAATTAATGAAAAACCGCGAGATTGCAGGATCTTTCTTAACCAATAAAGAAAACATCATAAGGTCCCATGAGAGTAAATTTTGTAGTATATACAATCTTGGCATTATTAAAGGTTAAAGACATGTATGAGGTAGTGATGACAAATGTAATTGTGTAAGGGAGGAGAATAGTAAGTTTCAATCACCATGAAATTATATAAAATACAACTTAAAATTCTACTAGTTGTGGATAAACTAACAAGCCATGAAGACATACCCTCATGGTATTATGTACAATGTTATTAGAATTGGAATAGTGGTTGAACAGGTCACGCATCTTGTTTACGATTCAACTGATTTAAACGACCAGTTCAACTAGTTGAACCATTTTTTAATTTTTTTTAGAAAATTTAAAAAAAATAATAGAACATAAGTTTGAAAATTCTAAACTATAGATATGAATATATATATACATATCTTTTGTATAATATTTTACTATTTTAATTTATTTTTTACTATGAGATCAAATTGAGCTAAATAGGACCGGTCAACTGATCGATTTACAGTCAAACCAATTCCACCAGCTGGTCCGGTTCTAATAACACTAGTGTACACAATGACATAGTTTCATTGATAAGAATAAAGAAGTTACAATTACAAAGCTAGAAAAATAATTAAAACATTAAAATGAAATAGAAAATTCAATAAGTTAGACTCAAACAATACAAAATGGCATGCAATTTTAATAATAATAGCATCTCTAGCTTTGGTTTTGCAAATGAATGAAGCTTAGACAATCAGAAACACCAAAGCTCACCTGAGAGTTGAGTTGGTTGTAAGCCTTTCATTATTACATTCTTCTTTTTGTTCAATGTACCTTGATTTAAGTTATAAACTAAGAGATAGTTGAATCATTACAGGTTGTGTAAGTAATTCATCTATATTGTTATCTGGAAGTGGAAGTCCAGAGAATTGAGTTTTTATACTGCTGTAACTTTGGATTAAGTTGACTAATGGAACCCAAGTCTGTGTTTGTGACTTGGAGAGTAGAGTAGGTAGGGAGTGCCGAACCACTATAACATTTGTGTTCTTAATGCGTGCGTCATTGTCTTTATAGTACATTTAATCACTTCCATAAGATTACGTTAGTTTAGCCATACGGTGGGACCAACAAGTGATATCAGAGCTATCTTTGTATTACTCAAAGTGATCTTCAATAGCTTCATCAAGTACAAATGAAAGTGGCAATGAAAATAGTGGCAGAAATGGAAATGAAAATGGAAGCAGTAGATTTGCATTCCGATCAACTAGTTTTTCAGAGGGATTATTTACAAATAGACTTCCATTTCTAACTAGAGATAATTATCCTCTACGGAAATTAAGAATACAAAGTTTCTTAATGGGTTATAACATATCTGCATGGTGCATAATTGAAGACGATTTTACAACACCTGCAGGAAAAATAAGTACTTGGACTACTGAACAGAAACAGAAAAGCTTAGCAAATGAACAAGCTAAAAGCTTGTTATATTATGTTATTTCTCAAACTAAGTTTGAAAGGGTGTCAACTTTTAAAACTGCAAAAGACAAATAGGAAAAACTTCAAGGTACCCATGAAGGCACATCATAAGTGAAAGAAACAAGAAGGAATCTTTCAATGCATGATTATGAACTGTTTACGATGCTTTCTAATGAATCCATTAATAAGATGAATCACAGGTTTGCCAAGATCATCAATGCTTTAAAAGGTCTTGGAAAAGAGATTACTGAGAAGACAAAAGTTCATAAAATACTTAAATATTACCTAAAGCTTAGACTGCAAAAGTGATGGCAATTGAAGAAGCAAAAGTTATCTCAAAGTTAAAGGCTGATGACTTGATAGGATTGTTGCTATCACATGAACGTGTCATCAAGAAGAATGAAACCGAATCAAAAGGTAAGAGATTCGTAGGCCTAAAAGCTAATTCTGATCAATCTGATCTTAATACAAATGAAGAAGATGAGGAAATTACTATGCTCACTTATTCATTCAAAAAAAATTTCCAACGAATAACAAAATAAAGAACAGATTTGCAGCAGCTCGAAGAGTTCAAAATAAGAAAGATGATAAAAAGTTCAAAGCTGAAACTTCAGTTAAAAAGGAAGAAGATGAACTCACATATCATAATTGTGGTAGAAATGGATATCTAAAAAAAGTATGCCCATCTGTCAAAAAGGATAGAAAGAATAACCAGAAACCTCAAAATTTCGGAGCTTGGTATGATAGTGACTCATCCATCTCTGTGGATTCTGAATCTGAAAGTGAGGAATGTCATACTAATCTATACACATGAAAATGAAGATAAAGAGAACAATGCATCAGATGAGGTAAGATATGATAAGTTCTTGTTTGAATTACAAAAAGAACATACTGAACTTATTGATAAATCAAAATTGATAACAGAAAAATATGCAAAAATTGAAAAAGGAATTTCAGATTCAAAAAGAAGTGATATTGAGAATTTAACTAGAATTTAATGTTCTTTTTGATGAGTATTCAAAATTGAAATATGAAAATGATCTACTGGAAATTAACTCAAAGAAAATGTTGGATAAAAACCAAAAGTTGAAACTGCATAAAACTTCTTTGAATACTATCAATCAGATGAAGAACAATTGCTCATTTTGTCAAAACAATACTACATATTTCAAAAGAAATACTTTCATCTTTCACAAAGGGCAATGTTATTTTGCAGTAAATTTGGACATGTTACTTACAATTGTACAACTAAAAGATTATAAAACAATGAAATACAATTAATTTAGGTGCCTAAACAAACTGTTTTCCTACCTGACAAACATGGACCTAAGATGTGGGTACCAAAGATTTGACTTTTTCCTTTTCAAGTATGCTTGACTTTAAGAATAAAATACAGTTGGTACCTTGACAGTGGACGTTCACATCATATGACAAGAAGCAAGCATTTATTCAAAAGTTTGTCTTTTCAAGATAAAGTGACTTTTGGAGACAATAATCAAAGAATAATTAGAGAAATTGGAATGGTATGTATTTCAGGTATGAATATTATTGATATGTATTATATAGAAGGTCTTAAACAATTTTTTGAGCATAAGTCAACTATGTGACAAAGGTTTGGAAGTTGTATTTAAGTCTAATAAATGTATTATTAGCAATAGTGTAGGAAATAGTATATGTTATGGAAAGTGAAATAAAAATGTGCATACTTTGGACCTTAGTACAGATCATGTAAAGTGTCTATCTGTAGTAGACAATGAGGCTTTAACATGACATAAATGTTTTGGTCATGGCAACATGTATCAATTAAAAAGCTTATAAAACTTGATCTTGTGAAAGGCTTACCAAAATCGAAGATCAATGTGGATCATGTATGTAATGCATGTCAATTTGGCAAACAAGTAAGAGCTTCTTTCAAATCAAAAAATGTTGTTTCTACATCTAAGCCTCTTGAGTTATTACATATGGATCTTTTCGAACCTACACAAGCAAGAAATTTAAGTGGGAAACAGTATGGGTATGTAATTGTTGATGATTTTTCTAGATATACTTCGGTACTGTTTCTAGGTGGAAAAGATAAACGTTTTGAGCTTTTCAAGAAATTTCATGACAAAGTTCAAAATGAAAGTGAAACACAAATGGAGTAATTGAGAGAAAGAATAGAGTTTTAATTAAAATGACTAGAATTATGTTAATTGATGCAAATCTTCCTCATAGATTTCGAGCTAAAGTTGTAAACACTACATGTTATAGAATCAATTATGTTTACATTCGTCCAATTTTAAAGAAAACTTCTTACGAATTATAAAAAGGTAGAAAGCCAAACATTGCATATTTTCATTCCTTTGGCTATAAATGCTTTGTATTGAATAATGGGAAAGATAATCTTGATAAATTTGATAAGAAAAGTGATGAAGGTGTATTTCTTGGGTATTCTTCTTCCAGCAAAGCATTTCGTACTTACAATAAGCGAATATACATAATAAAAGACTCAATCAGTATAAAATTTGATAAGACTAACTCTTAACTGAGAAAGGTTGATAATGCAGATGATGAAAATGAGAAATTTTACTTTCTTGAAACATTAATTGAAGCTCAGCAAGAATCTAAAGTTTTACCACAAGCTGAGTCATCAAATTCACCTAAGGAAAACATTCATAAAGAAAAGATAAGTGAAGATTAGTTATCTGATCCAATACAGTCAGTTGATACTCATAGATATCATTCATTAGAAGATGTTATAGGAAATATATATGACAAATTGAGTACTCGTAGCTCACTTCATAATGTCTGTGGTAATTTTACTCTCTTATCTTACATTGAACCCAAAACAATAAAAGATCTCATTTTAGATGAAAAATGGATCATAGTAATGCAAGAAGACCTAGATTAGTTTAAACGTAATAATGTGTGGACACTTATACCAGAACCAAATGATCAGTCTATCATTGGAATAAAATGGATCTGTCAAATTAAACTTGATGAATCTGGGATTATTGTAAGAAATAAAACACATTTGATAGCATAGGGATATTCTCAAAAAGAGAGAATAGATTATGATTAGACATTTGTACCTGTTGCCAAGGCCATAAGAATGCTACTTGCTTTTGCATCATTCACATAATTTTGATTATTTCAAATAGATGTAAAAAGTGCATTCTTAAATGGATATTTAAATGAAGAAGTGTATGTCAAACAACCTCTAGGCTTTGAAAATTATGAACATCTAGACTATGTATTCAAACTCACAAAAATATTATATGGTCTTAAACAAGCTCCAAGAGCTTGGTATGAAAGGCTGAGTAGATTTTGAGTGGATTTTTACTAAGTAAAAATTTTCAAATATGTAAAGTTGACACAATCTTATTCATTAAGCATAGTCATTCAAATATTCTTGTTGTACAAATCTCTGTGGATGATATTATTTTTGGTTCTACAAATGAAAAATATTGTAAGGAATTTGAATATCTGATGAAAAGTGAATTTGAAATGAGTATGATGGGTGAAGTGACATTTTTTTCTTAGATTATACGTAAAACAAATTGATGAAAGTATTTTCATTTCACAATCAAAATACACCAAAGAAACGTTAAAGAAATTTAAAATGAAAAACTTAAAATGCATGCCTACTCCTATGAGTGCAAGCATCAAAATAGACAAAGATAAAAGTGGTAAAAGTGTATATCAGATACTATACAGGAGTATGATTGGTTCACTGTTATATTTAACTGCCAATAGACTTGACATTTTATTTAATGTGAGTATGTGTGCTCGATTTCAGTCAAATCCAAATGAGTCACACTTATCTGCTATTAAATGCATTTTTGAATATCTTGTGGAAACATCTCATTTAGAATTATGGTATTCTAGAGGATCATTATTTGATTTAGTTGGTTATTTTGATGCCAATTATGTAGGATATAAGGTAGACAGAAAAGTACTAATGGAACTTGTTAGTTCCTAGGAAATATGCTTATATCTTGATACTCTAGGAAACAAAGTATTATTGCACTTTCAACGACTGAAGGCAAATATATAACTGCAGCCAGTTATTGTGCACAAATACTTTGGATGAAACAACTGTCAAGTACTATGACTTTAATGTGGAATGTGTGCTAATCAAATATGATAATACAAGAACAATAAAATTGGCTAAAAATCCGGTATTACATTCACGCTCTAAACACATTGAAATAAAACATTACTTCATTAGGGATCATATTTAATTGAAAGATATTTCAATTAAATTTATTCCAACTGAAGATCAACTGGCAGACATTTTCACAAAACCACTTCACACTGATAGATTTTTACAAATAAGAAGAGAGTTAGGCATTATTAATCCATTTGCATGATGTATAGCATGCATAAAATAAAAAATATTTTTTATTGGATTTTATCGGTGTTAGAAAACGTCGATGGATTTGGAGCCAGTATCGTAACTTAAATATGCGATTTGCGCAGAACAGTTACTGTTCTTCTCCTTAAAGCAAGGGCTTCCATTTTTGAAAAACTCATTCTCCTCAACTTTGCTTTCTAACTTGTCCATTGCTCATTTGGACGGATTTGGGTCGATTTCTTCTATCCTTCATCATCAAAAACATAGTAATGCTCTAATTTTTTTTCTTTTCACTTTTAGTTTTTTATTTATCTTCAAAAATTTGTGGATTTGAAGTTTTTTTTTCAAAATTCCTTCTCAGTTCCATGCATTTATCATGAGAAATCATTACAATATGTTTAAATCAGTTCATATCTATGAGTTTAAGAAGGATTTCTGAAAAGCCCTTTCATTCACTCTAAAAAATCAAAAATTTGCAGTTTTTAGGGTTTCCAAATTTGAAATAACCTTATTTTAGTTTCCCAATGCATTTGTGTGATTCTTTGTGAGGCATTTACATGCATATTGTGGTGATTATTCAATAATGCGATAAGAAGCTTTGTTTGTACATTGGAAATCTCTTCAATTTTTGATTGAATATTTGTTTTCATGTAAGATTCACACTTTCCATCCATTGTTATTCTTATTCATGACTTAACTACATTTCTAATTGAATGTATATGAATGTCATGTTTGTTTTTGACAACCCATGTTTCTACCAAAGTTCTTACTATTCCATTGGTTCTTGCACCTAATTGGATTTCCTTCAAGTTAGATTTGTGTTTATTCTATGGCTAATGTAGGTAAACTTTGCTTGGTTGAAAGTCATTGCAATATAGATTGTTGTGTTGGGGTTGTGACAAATATACCTACCATATGCAAATAAGCGTGTTGAGGATGAGTCCTGTTTTGACATTCCTTAATGTTTAAATCTTCATTTCTAATTATATTTAATCTTCATCCTTTAATTTGCATCAACATAAGTCCTATCCTATTTTTTTTATCAAAATAAGCCTTGAATCATAAAATCTTCATTTTCATTTCAATCTTACTGACAGAAAGTTGTTGTGTCAAAGAAGGCATCTAATGAGGAGAAAGGAAAGAGAAAGTTGGTGGATTCTTCTGATCTTAGATCTTTTCCTCCTAGAACAAGAAGAAGAACAGGAGGAATATTTATACAAAAACCCTCTAATACATGAGGAAGACAAACTCCTCAAGAAAATTCCATCAATGCTGATGAAGAACAACTCCCATTTCCTGAATCTACTCAAGAAGCAAAGCCTAGGACTCTAGGTGAATCTTCTCCATCTCCTATTCATACTTCTCCCAAACCTAAACACAGGAAAAGTATACCTTCAAAAACCATACCTACAAAAACCAAACCTTCTCCACTAACTAGAAAGTCCAAATCCACTCCAAAGACATCCATTCCAAGAAGATACACTCCTTGAAAATGAGTTCTTACCCCATATAAAAAAAAAATCCACTCTTTACCAAAGAAATAAGTCTCAGTGGACCCAACCTTGAAGAATTTCAAATCCAAGAAAGACAAATCTGATTTTTACACAAGATTTGAGCACAAGAATTATACATGAAGTAAGTTCTTGAATTATAAATTATTTGCAGACGAAGGGTTTCAGTTCATCAATTGGTTGAGAAAATTTGGGATTTTTGAGTTCCTGTCAGAAAAGTTGATGATTTATGATGAATTGGTAAAGTTATTTTATTTTTACTTGACTGAAGAAGAAGGAGAGAATGAAGTATATGTTTACTCAACATATCTTAGAGGGAAAGAAATCAGTTTCACTGCTGAAGAGTTTGCATTCATAATGAAACTTCCTTATGTTTCTGCTGATAAAATATAAGACCTAAAGGAAGTAATTGAATGTTTAACTGGAAAGGAGTCACTATCAAATAGGAAAGGAGGATTCACAAATAAAGACTTTTCTTCTATCGAGTTCAAACTCATTTATCACATAGTGACTCATTGTTTGTTTCCAAGGAATAGAGGACATGATGCAATGAGTATTCTTGAATGTGTTTTGATTTACTACATTGTCTATAACTTAGAGTATGATCTTCCGCATGCAATATTATTGTACATGTTCAATCAAAAAGACAGAGCTAATGGACATCTTCCATATGCAACGTATTTGACAAGACTATTTCAACATTATAAAATAGATCTTTCTGATGATAGTTCAACTTGTCCCTCAAACTACAGTGAGATAAATATTGGAACATTCAGAAGAATGAAATATATCAAGTATGATGATGGTAAGTGGAGATATATTTCAACTATACCAAGTGAAAATGATGATGAGATTCCTATTCAAGCTGATCCACCAGCAAGAACAAAGGCTGAAGTTGAAGGAAATGATAAGGGTGAAAATGAGTTATATCACGATAATCACTATTTTTGATACTCAAAACACTCCAGCCACATTCATCTTAACACCATCTCATCTCATTCATCCATCTACTTCTACACCTCATATCACAACTACTTTAACTTTTCCTTTGCTCAATGTTTCTACCTTGCAAGCCTTACTTGCAGCTAGTCTGGGATTTCTCAAAACTAACCTGCAGGCGTACATACGGGAGCAAATCCATGCCTCAACATCTACTGATCAATTCAACTCCACCAAGAAAAAGTCATCTCCTTCGAAATGATTCCGAAGTTTGAAACTGAAGAACATTTTTCAGAAACTATATCTCGTCTTTTAAGGACTTGAAGCCATTTAACTATCTTGTCACAAATTACTAGTTTAAGTTCCCTAGTTCGACTCCTTGAATCATAATTTAAATTCACACACTTATGCCTTTCAATTCATATTGAAAATATCCTCTTTGATCATTCTCTATATTGTTTTCATCCCTCTTTTTGCTTCTAACAAAAAGGGGGAGAGAACTTTAGTTTTCTTGGATAAATAAGCATGTTGACAGGGGGAGAGATGTTATTTTAAGTTTATCCATAGTTGATTTTGTCATCATCAAAAAGGGAGAAAATTATTTTATTTATGCCTTCTATTTTAATGATGAATATACTTGGATGAAATATGTTTTAATAATATGTGGTTTGATAGTTTGATGATCTAACTCATCTTTGATGTAGAGTGAATTGATATAAATGTGATGAAATGCATGTAATCAGGTTGTGCGAAGAGATAGATAGAATGTAAATAAATTTTAGGAAATAGGACAAGGATGGAAGACGTTAAGAGGAGAGTTTTGATTAGCAACCTCGACGAATTTGGAGTCAATGACATGTTCGACGAAGTTGGCAAATGGTAAACCTCAACAGATTCAAATCAGGCGAAGTTGGCTTTTGATGAACCTCGACGGATTAGGAGTCAGTGACATATCTAGCGAAATTAAACTTTGATGGATTTTTTCTATGAAGAAAAACATCAACAGTTTATCATAAAACGTCAATGGTTTTTAGGTAAAATGTCGATAATTTTTGCACCATTGTAGGCAATTATAAGACCGAAAATGAAGCAGCTGTACCACCTTCTTTAACCTCTTTTGAGAGGTTATCTCCTAACAATTAAACATCTATATTGAGGGGAGATATGTTGAAAGAAGGGTGCGGGAAAACAGAGAAGAAAAATCTTGTAGAGTGATCAAGATTATAAAGAGATTCTTATCTTTAGTTTTACAAGTAAATGAAGCTTGGACAATTAGAAGCACTGAAGCTCACCTAAGAGTTGAATTGGTTATAAGCCTTTTATTATTACATTCTTCTTTGTGTTCATTGTACCTTGGTTTGGGTTTTAAACCAAGAGATAGTTGAATCATTACAGTTTGTGTAAGTGATTCGTCTATATTGTTACTTGGAAGTGGAAGTCCAGATAACAGAGTTTCTATACCACTGTAACTTTGGGATTAAGTTGACTAGTGGAATCTAAGTCTGTATTTGTGACTTGGAGAGTAGAGTAGGTAGAGAGCGTCGAACCACTATAACATGTGTGTTCTTAATGTGTGAGTCATTGTCTTTATAGAACATTTAATCACTTCCATAAGATTGCGTTAGTTTAGCCATACGGCAGGACCAATAACATTAAAGATGAGAATATAGTTAGGCAATTGATGACTATTTATAACATTTTGGACAAAACAACAATAAACTTAAAAAATCAAGGAGGATATTAGGCATAGAATTCAATGTACTTGAAAAAGAACAGAAAATGCTTAAAAGAAACACGGATGAATAAAGGCCTAATTTGAATGGAGGAATAGCGTAAAAAGTCTATTTAGGCAACACTATATTGTCATAATGGGGCTTCCATGATGATAGTGATGACAATCATACACTCATTTAAACGAAAACTCACATAAAAAATCTTCTTGATTTTATAAAAATATGAATTATTTTTATAAGGGCTTTTGATGTAAAAACGCGCAAGAAAGTGAAATTCTCATTTCATTGACATTAAGTTGTAGTGATTTTTCCATCTAAGTTTTCCAGCCTTTAAATAAAAAAAAAACAAAAACTATGTGCATGATGTTTGTTAACCTTAGTTCTATTTATATTGAGTGGCACAATTTTAGAAACACTAATCAAGGCTACATATGCAACAAGTAGCTAACATGTGTTTTCTTAGCTTATGAAAATCATAAAAATAATAAACACAATTAAGGTACATGTTATGTTTTTGTACCTTGTATTCTGCAAAAGTCTTAATGAGTCTGCATATGTGAGATTAGCCTAGAGTCCATATAGGAATGCCCACTATAAGAGCTATATAATGAGGTTTCAATTCGAGATTCAGTGAAAGTAATTCTAGGATTAAGATAAAGAAGTCATCATATAGATCCTATGGTTTTTCTGAAGTGAGGGGGGGTTATAATAGTGTGTAGATTTGTGAATGTGTGTAACACATTCCATGGAATGTGTGTAAGACATTTCAAGTACATTTGTATAAACTGTTTTTGATAGTTGATTGATTATTTCTCTCTTATAGTTTTTTCCTTCTAGTTTAAAGGGTTTTCCACGTAAATTTTATGACTCTGATGTGTGATTTATGCCTCTAATCTATCTATGTGTGAACTTATATTTATAATCATGATCCTAGAATTAGTATGGATCTTTTGCAACAAGTTGTATTAGAGCTTATGGTTGATTAATTATGATCCGAGTGGTGAATTGATGTTGGGTTGATGATTAGGAGTGTATGAATAGCAAGATCATAGTTAGCATTTGGACGACTGAGATTTTAGGTTGTTAGGTGCAAGTAACATGTACAATCAGAGATGCTGATTGAGATCTAGTTGAAGGCTATGTCCAGATCCAACAAATTGATGCGTGGACCAAGTTGGAAAGATCAAGTTGTTTAGATGGCAAATTCCGGCAAGTTTTGCAGACTGCAGTTACTATGGTGGTTTGTATAATGAGGTAACATTGATGGAGTAGTAGGGCACTCAGTTTGAGCATCTGGCCAGCAACGAGCATCGTGAGCAGAGGTAGCAAGAAAAAAAAAAGAGTATGGCAATAGAGATTCGACAATGTTAAACAAAGACGGTGCTAGTGTGCCTAGTGAGCTCACCGAATTTGGAGAAGATGAGTAAAAGGGGGCTATGATAAGTGGATTTTTTATGGGTTTTTCCACTAAAGCAAAGGTAGAGCAGTAAAGGGTAGTGGGTTTTTGCGAGAAAGATGGAAGAAGGGTGCATTGTAGAGGAAGCTGCATTCATCAGCAATGAGGAAGAGAACAAGGTTTTCAGCAATAGTTTTTTCCTTAGTTTTCGATGACCAAACGACATGATCCAATGTGACGACACTTTGTTGGAGGTCAAAATGATGAGGAGGCTCCATTGGACGGAACAGATCAGCCAACAGATGGTCCCTGGTGGCAACATGAGAAGGCAACAGTGATAAGCATGAATTGTATGGTTAGGATTTTTCATGTTTGAGATGGATTGAGGTAGATGGTGGGTTGCTCATATTTTGTGATCCTAGTGTCGGATTTATGTGTTCCAGGTATCGATTTCTGTGTTTTTGGGTGTTTGGGCAAATTATACTTTGGTGATATGAATCTGATGGGATATACAAATCACCAATGATTCGATAATGATCAATGATCCTAGAGGCAAAATCTAATGTTTTCAAGTGTCACAAAGATTGTAGATGGTGCAAATTGAGTGAATGATGCATTGTTGGGTGCAATCAAGTTGAATCATTGAGATCGAGGTTGATTGAGGTTAGTTCGAACTGGTTCGATGTAGTAGAGATGTGAGTAAATCTAAGTGAATCAATGCAGTGACCATGTTGTTTTGATATTAATTATGCACATAGATTGTTCAAATTGAGGTGGGGCATTTGACTTTACAAATGATGAGTTGCGAGACTGCATTGGTTGGTTGTTTATTTATTTATGTACGGTGCAGATGAATGCATAGAGAGCACAAAAATTAGATGGCAGTTTTCCTATGTTCCATAATGGATAATGGCTTTAGTCTTGATAATATGATCAAGGATGGACAACGATGAGTCTTGTAACTATAAATTATAGTGAATGTGAGAAAGCCAAAAAGTCTTGAGACTATAATGGATTGGAAAACGAATACAATAATGCAAGCATGGTTTGATAGGGAATGCACACATGTTGCATGGATGAGTGCATGATTAGTTGCAATGGTACGCAAGTAGCGTG